>CAWUFW010022013.1:0-106267 GCA_963921515.1 Calotriton arnoldi | reverse complement strand
GGGGGTGTGAGGGGAGGTGCTGGTGACTATGGTCAGTGCTGCAAGTCCCCCTTCCCATCCAGCCAGCCAGATAGCCCACCATGGAACGTGCTTGCATTGCAGGGAGTGTAAGTTGTCTCTCAGGATGTCAGTCAGTGGTGTCCTGCTGTTTGTTGGTGCACAGTTGGCAGCAGGGCCTTGTGCTCCCCCAGCAGTAGCCAGTGTCAGCCATCTTGTGAGTCCTTCTCCACTCCCTGTGATTTGAGCATGGTTCAGGGTGGTGTTGATGGGACAGTTGTGGGGGGCAATATGTGTCACTGCGACTCCCATGATGCTATTGGCTACACTGACTTGGCCAGCATACACAGAATTCCTTCCTTTGAGTGGTCTTCACTGTGTGTTGGTGTTGTTGTGGTGGCTACATGTGTGGATGTGTGTTAGTTCTATTTGTGCCACTGCCTAGCTGTAGTTGTGGTTGTGTTTGTACATGTGTTGGCACAGTTGGATGTGACTTTTTTGATGGCATGTGTTGTGTTTATCTGACTGACATACACATTTTGGGATGATTCTGTTCTAGTTGCTGTGTAATTGCTATGTGTGCATGGTTTGACTCTCCCCTTGACAGTGATGTGTGTGTTTTGTGGCAGTTTATTGTGTACATTTGTTGTGTACTCACCAGGCTCTGGGATGTTCTCTAGTCCATATACGCTCACTGGCGGAAGGATGGCCCGCACCTTCTCCTCCCAGGGCCTGAGGTATATTGGCTTGGCAGGAGGGCCACTGCCGGTCTGTTGGCTGTTGCTGTAGTCTATCTTCAGCAGGTCCCGTACCCTCCTGCGCACGTCATACCACCTGTTCTGGATGTCGCTCTTTGTGCGCCGACATGGTGATTGGGCGTTCACCCTGTTGATGATCCTCTCCCACATCTTGGTTTTCTGCGACATGGGGGTCTGTTGGACCAGAGTGCCAAACAGCTGTGGCTCCACCCTGAGGATCTCGTCTACCAGGACTTCCAATTCACAATCTAGGAACTTGGGATTCTTCTTGGGGGCATGGTGATGGGTGGTGATGGTGAGTGATGTGTGTGTTGGTGTGCAGGTGAGGGTGTGTGAGTGTGTGTTTTGCTGGGTGTATGTGAGGTAGGTATTTGTTGGTGTGCTGATGGTGTGTGGCTTGTGTGAGGGATGAGCTGTGGGTGTGTGGTTGCTTTCTCTTGGGTGCTGGCAGTGAAATGGCATTTGCAAAGGCTCATGGTAGTGATTTGTGTCCTTTATATAGGTGGAGTTGTGGGTGTGTCTTTGTTCTCTGTCCCCACCCCCCCAGTATTTATTGGCTTGGTAATTGCTTGTTTGGCCTTTTTTGGTTGATTTTTCCTTTGTGCTGTTTGTGTATGTTGGAAACGTTCTTGTGACCGAGTCGGACCCTGCATTGGTCTCGTACGGTGTTTTCCGTTTCGTTCACGCTGTGTTTGTGCAGTTTTGTATGCTGCGTACGCGTCGGTCGCGGTGTATTGTGTTGCTTCGGCTCGGTTTTGTATGCGTGTCGGTCGTACGGCTTGTCCTCCGTCCGACTCGGTCGTGTTTTTCGCGCCTTGCATCGTACTTTGCGGGTTGGAGTTGGCGGGTACGATTCGGTCGGATTTGTTCCGGGTGCGTGTCGGTCGGTTGGATTCGCGTGTTTTTCCGGCCGGATTGCTATTTTCCGAGCGGCTCGGTCGGTCGGCTTGGTTTCCTGACGTGTCGGTCGGATTTATCGCGGCTTGCATCGTACTTGGCGTGTCGGGCGCCACTGGTACGTGTCGGTCGGTATTTTTTCCGGATCCGAGTCGGTCGGTGCTTTTTCCGGCCCGAATCGGAATCGACCCCTTAGTGTTTTCAGAAATGTGGCTCATAAAGCAGATCCTGGTTTTGATTAGGGTTTTGTGGCTGCAGGGAGTTTTTTTGCAGAATAATGACTTTCAGATTATGCAAAATGGAACAGCATTTCCACAGGTTGTTCCTCTAGGTAAGGGTAGAGGTTGTGCGTTGTCATTTTTGTGACAAGCTTGGGCATTGAAAATAAGAGTGTCGATTTATTTCAGAAAGAGTGAAAAATGAGTTGCAAATGGTTCCCCAATTGTGACAGAAAAGTAATCAATTGGCACAGAATGGGATGCTGTAGTCAGCAGCCCCAGCCCAACTGGCCTCTGGGCAGAGCATGCAGAATCAAAGGCAGTTCAATGGAAACTAATTTACCTTCAGCCCCAATGATGAGTTATAATATGCAGAATAAGATGCAGAATTTTCGAAGTCCTTCAGTAATGAGCAACAATGTTCCTCAAATTGGATCCACACTCTGAGTACCTACTGGACTGAGTTAAATGCAAGCACAAAGATGGTGCCTGAGGAGGGAGGAGGATTGCATGCTTGGAGCAGTCTTAGAGGTAGATCAGCGTGGCCCTTATGTAGACGGTGAGTTGAGTGGCCGTCCATTATCATTTTTGATCAATACAGGTGCTTCCTACTCCACAGTTAGACTAATGGAGGTTCCCAACCTATCTTTTGGAAGAAACGAAGTCCAAGTTGTAGGCATTATTAGCCAATAGATCACTAATAAGGTGTCAGCAAATGTACCTAAAAATTTGACCAATGGAAAATGACCACAATTTATCATTTATGACATTCGAGTTCATTTGTTGGGTTGTGATCTTTTGTGTAAAATGAATTGTGTAATTATGCGCTGTGCCAGAGGAACTGGCGATATATAGTCACATGAATTTTACTTGGGCCTTGTGAAGGGAAAACCAGAGCATGAGCCTGGGCTGTACAAGTTATACAAACATTAATTGTTTTAAAGTTTCAGCTGTTTAATACTGCTTATCTTATATTGCAAAATATTTGTACTTGATGAGTGCACTCCTGTATAAGCGTTACAGCCTGCTCATGAGCCATACGTGTATATCCTGACAGATTGTGAAAAGATCTATGCTCAGCAATAAAAGAAGAATGTGCAAAATATTCAATAAAAATTCATACAAAAAATGATTTACATAATTTATTGTAGACCAGATGGTGAAGCATTTCAAACATACTATGATGATTTAGAATTCAAGCTAATATCACAACAGTTAGGGGGGGATTTGTTCCCAGTTCTTACAAAAGAGGACTTATATCCTGATTTACGACACAGTGAAAGCGGAGTTCTCCGATCTTACAGGCAAAAAAATTGGATTAGTAAAAAGTGCAGAGCCAGTATAGATCAAAGGGAGACCTAATGCAGTGTTTCCTCGTACTCCTCAGTGCAAGCTCACTCGTGAGGCAGATGAGGGGATGGCAGCTGCCACCGATAAAATGACTGAGCAAGGCATTTAAAATAAGTGCTTGAAAGCCCTTGCATCTCTCCGATCATGGGAATTAAAAAACCAAGCTGAAAATTAAAAATAGTACAAGTCCTGTGCAAAATCAATAATATAGTAGTCCCATGTTGTTCCATGGTACCAAATCTTGCCGTAATTGTGTTACAGATCCTTGCGGACGCAGAGTGAGTTTCTATAATTGATTTGTGCCAATTGTTCTTTTCCATTTCACTTCAGGAGGATAGCCAGTATCAGTTTGCGTTCAGATTTAAGTAAGAGTCTGGTGTTGAATCTCAGAGGGCTATAGGGAGAGCCAATCAGTCTTTCCCAAATCCTGAAAAAAGAGTTAGAGAGTCTGTATCTTCCCTGTAATTTAGTGCTGGAGCAGTATATAGACTACTACCTGATGGTCACATCTAAAACAAAAGAGGACTACAAACTTGATACGATTGCATTGCTGAATTATCTTGCACAGCATGGCCATAAAGGGTCCCCGACAAAATTGCAAAACTGCGAGTAAGAAATAGATTACTTGGGCCACAAAATTGAGAAAGGTGTGAGAAAAGTGTCCACAGTATGCATCTCTGCAGTTCTAAAAATGAACACACTAATGACCCAGATAGAGATGAGGACCCGATTCACACAAGTAATCTGAGACAAAATCCTAACTTTACGACTTTCGGTATTCACAAAGGGCATTTAGGAGTAGTGAAGTTAGGATTTTGTCTCAGTTAAACTTAAGTTTGGACTGTAGCAAAGATCTTTTTTCGGGATTTGATCCCTGCATTCAGTGTGCCAGCTTCTTTAGAATCAGATAAGGTGAGTAAATGAAAATGTTGTCTACAGCATTGAAAGTGGATTAGCGGTTTCATTGTAGTGATCGACCAGAAGCATTCCGAGTTGTTGAGATAGTTAATAGTAGTCACAAGTCAAAGTTGTCCCAGATTTGTAATTCAACATCAATGAAGTGGCCAGATGTCTTACCCTTGGTTCTGATGATTATGAGAAGCTCCCCTATTAAAGTGACAGGTCTCTCTCCAAATGAAATAATTATGGGAAGAGTAATGCAAGTTCCTGGTTTTCCTTCTGCTGCTGAACATTTCTGAAGACCTTGTTCTGGATTATTGCAAATGTTTGGTTGATGTGGTATGCTCTAACTCTCATCAGATGGAGCTGAATGCCCGATTGACAAGTGAGGAGACCTGCCACTAACAAGAGGTGACTGGATTGGGTTGAAAAAGCATGCAAGGAAGAACTGCCCTGCTATTTGGTGTCATGAACCCTACCAAGTAATCCTTGTGACAAATACAGCTGTGAAATGTTCAGGCTTGCCACAGTGGATCCACACATCTCACATAAAGAGAGTAAAGACTGCATATAAAGAGGTGGTTACACTAGCCACTGATTTAGCTCTTCCAGTTGAAAACTGCACAGTTCAAGTTGCAAGTGAAGATGAAGAAGCAGCAGTTGTCCTGAGTGGGTCTTAAGATGAAAGTTGGCTCCAGGAAGGTTTACCTGAGAGCGTGAGATGGAGAAAAGGTATGCCAGAAGAATGTTGCAGACCTGAAACAGTTAAGAGGAGACAAATCGAGTGTTAGAACAAAGAGTGTCAAATTTGAATGACAAGGAGTTGGAGAAAAAAGTGGTCAGAAGATCTCCAAAAGTAAGAGTGCCAAACAAGTATGCTGAACCTGAATGATCATATTTGGAAAAGGTCCAACCAGAGCAGAGACAATGATTTGGAAGGCTATCTACATGACCTTGTTGTGAAAGGAAGCTTGAGAAAATCAATGTTGACAAATTTTTTATGAGATTTGAAAATTGAAGTCAGAGGTTTTGACATTTAAAAGTGCCTGCATTATTTCTTTAAAATCTGATTCCTTACATTTATAGAAGTTGAATTGTATACCTTAGAGCAACCTCAACTATTCTGGAGTCTTTTCAGGCTCCCTCGCAAGAAGAATTCAACATAATAGCTGCTAGCATTTCCTCAGGCTCGCCCCTGGATCCGCTCCCACACAAGATGTGGAAAACGTTTGGAACAGAGCTCTTCCCCTATCTCTATCAACTCTGTTACCAGTCTCTATCTAATGGCATAGTTCCAAACTGCTGGAAGAAGGCAGTGGTGTGCCCCTTATTGAAAAAAGTCACGCTGGACCCCCACTGCCCCACGAATTACAGACCTATCTCTCTGTTGCCTTACCCAATAAAGATCTTAGAAAGAGTTGTAAGTCAATCTCTTTCAAAACATGCGGAAGATAATCACCTTCTTGACGAAGTTCAATTCGGGTTCCGCCCGGGACATGGCACCGAGACTGCCCTGGTGACGGCCCTAGATGACCTTAGAATGCGGGCTGACAAAGGCCACACAGCCATTCTAGTATTACTAGATATGTCAGCCGCATTCGACACGGTCAACCATAAGATTCTGATTAAGAGACTTATGGAGAACGGTATTGGGGGCAAGGCACTAGACTGGCTACAGTCGTACATTTCAAACAGACTACAAGCAGTGACCCTGATTCCTTTCTTTTCCCAAAATTACCCCGTTAAACATGGGGTCCCACAAGGATCGGCTATAAGCCCCATCCTTTTTAATTTCTATCTGCGCCCACTCATCTCCCTTATAAAATCCTTTGGCATTGAAGTCATAAATTATGCAGATGAAACTCAACTCATCTTCACCTTTGAAGGTAACAATGCAGTCTCATTGGAGAAATTTCATAGCTGCATGCGGGAAACAGCAGAGTGGCTTAGAGACAACTCTCTGCAGTTCAACGGCGATAAGACGGAAGTCTTATGCTGTGATGCAAGTAAAGTGTCCCTCCCCTTCCCTGCGGACTTCTGGCCTGGCCCACTTGACAACCCTCCTCTACCTGTTAAAACAGTGCGCAATTTGGGAGTGCTTCTAGACAGTAATCTTCAACTGGACTCCCAAGTGAATGAAACGGTGAGCACTTGTCTATCTTTGCTCCGTGCTCTTCGAAAAATACTTCCTTTTTTACCAGCATTAACTAGACCTCAAGTGGTAAGGAGTATCATTATGAGCAGACTAGACTATTGTAATGCTCTTCTCTTGGGAGCCCCAGTGTCTCTGTTAAGAAAGTTACAGAGGATACAAGTAATGGGAGCTAAACTTGCCTTAAATAGACAACGTAGAGCCTCTGCATCATTGGCTCTAAAAGATCTTCACTGGCTTCCCATTGCCCAGAGGGTTCAGTTTAAGGCCCTCTGTATTGTCTATAGGGCAGTGCACAAAACAGGGCCTGTGCCCCTACAGAGGAAATTTCTCTGGTACTCTCCAGCAAGAAGCCTCCGCTCCTCCTCGGCCAATTTGGTGTGTATTCCACACTATAACAAAGCTAGACTGGGGGGGAGATCATTTAGCCTTGTAGCCTCTAAACTCTGGAATGCGCTACCAAATGAACTCAGACAAATTAACACTCTATTACGGTTCAGGAAGGAACTGAAAACTAGACTCTTTCCTAGAAAGTAAATGTCTTGCTCTGTTCTTGGATTCAGTTATGCACAGTGTTTTCTGGTATTCACAGCGCCAGGATTCCCGTTGGGTGACAGCAGCGCTTTAGAAATACTATTTACAATTACAATTACAATTAGGTATCCAGTCAAAGAAGTAGGTTTCTTGTAAACATTTCTTTCAAACTGAACTTATTGCTGATGAAATATTGGCATATGAGTAGTGTAGATTTTTTGTTGTTGTTTTGACAGATTGTTTTGACAGATTTTTCTGGAAAGAATAATAGCCTAATTTAAGAAGAGCAGTTTTCGTACTGAAGATATTTTCTATAATATTTCTATTGATAATATTGGTAGGTGTTCTGGTTAGCCTTCAGACTTCAATTGGATATACTTAACCTAAATCTAAAATTGTATCATATATTAGTACTAATAATTCTACAGATAACAGATTTGATTATGATGTGCCTATTAATGATTTTAGAGAGAACAACCATGCTAACATATTTAATGAATACTTGATCATTATGAATTTAGCTACCTGTTATATATGTACAGAAAACCTGTTCCTGTCTCGGAGGGGTGGACCTGCAATTGATTACTACTTCCATATGGTCTGACCTGCATCATTATTACTTCAATTCTTAATGATCAAGATTTTGTAGATATCAGTGGTTTAAATATAGATCTCCCATTAGAGAAATTACCTGATATTGGGGGTTAGGTTCGTTTGTTGAACTGTTAAAGTAGTTAAGCCTGTTATCACTAATAACCTAAGTAATAAGAAGTGTGTAAGTTGAGAGATGATAAGCAGAATTTTATTAGAGAGTTTAATGAGAGAGCAGTGAAAATTAGCAAAAATTCAGATGTAGCAAGAAAGATTGAGGTACAGTTGGGGCTGAAGAGAGGTTCAAAAGTTTCAGGAAGCGAGAGAGATTGAGGTGCAATTGGGGCTGAAGAGAGTTTCAAAAGTTCCAAGAAGCGAGAAAGATTGAGGTGCAATTGAGGCAGTGCTTAATTTGAGTCGGTGCTTTCAGGTGCTCAGCACCGGCACTTACTTGGTTTCCGGTGCTCGGCACCGGCACCTAATTATCACACTATACTTTAGAACAGTCCACCACATGGTGGAGCTGCTCATCTAATTTAGAGATGAACAGAACAATTGTAGTTTAGGGATACAATATACATTAAAATTGCTAATACCTGCCTCCCCAGCCATTCCTTTAGCTTTGGGGACCTGGAATAATTTGAACTGTCGCATTTACTTGCGAGAGAGATGGTTAGTAGTAGTTTTGGCAGCGATGACAAGGGCGATTGGTGGTGCAAGCTGCAGTGGCCTTCTGGTCAGAGCCCTGGCACTTAATATTTTACAAATTAAGCACTGAATTGAGGATGAAGAGAAATTCAAAAGTTCCAAGGTGCATCCCAGACTTGAAATTGAGCGAGAGAGAAAAGGAGTTGTGTGTTATGTGAGAGAAATATGAAATGGTTGGAGATAGTGACTATTAGTATAATGTTGTGGTTGATAATGAATATTTGAAGGGTAAAGCATGTATTTATGGAGGAATTGATTATGGTTATTGTAAAATGGCTTATTTTAATCTACCACAAAATTGGATCGCTACCTGCTGTCTAGCTTTAGTGTTCTCTAGAGTATATCATGTGAATAAAATGAGTGAAAGATAACTCAAAAGAATGAAACATGGATTTGGACAACTGCTTGCGGATATTTATGGTGTGTTGATTCCTCCTATTGGTGTTTCCTTAAATGAAGTAAAGATTAGGAAGATGTCTAAATTAGTTGATTGACTTGCATCTAAAACTGCTGGTATATTACTAAAATTCAATGAGGAAATGATTGCTTTGCGTGCTATACTTTTGCAAAATCTCTTCACTTTGAATATTCTTCTCGCTAAAGAGGGTTGTGTGTGCCTTGTGTTGAAAATGAGTAGTGTTGTGCATTTGTTCCTGATAATAATAGGCTTAATAACCAATACATAACAAATATATATAACTAATGTTTTGAGTGAGGCAAAAGCTCTTGGAGAGACTGGTGCATGGGCAACAGTTGGTTCATGGTTTAGTATGATTGGAAATAGAAAATCAAAGGTTGGTGAATAGTTTGGTAATTTCAGTGGCAGAATGATTAAAAAGGTCTTAACACCTCTAATTATAATTGTGAGAAACTGGGTTGCTGGTTGAGGAGGGTGTGAGCCCTTCTCAAGTAGTAGCCACAGTCCTGATTAGGGTGAACCACAAAAGTCACTAAATTACCTGTGCTCAAACCTCTGGTAGGTTGGCTCACAAGCAGTCAGGCTTAACTTAGAGCCAATGTGTAAAGTATTTATGCATTACTTGAACAGTAATAAAGTGAAAGCACACAAGAAAAATCTCACTCAAATTAAAACAATAGAATAGCATTCAATAAATTGACAGCAAGATGATAAAAATCCAATTAGTAGAACCAGAGACGTGCAATTTCAGAGATTCAAGGTAAGTATAGTGCCTAATAGCACAAAGCGCCACTCACAGTTATCTGGTTGTGTGAGACCAGGTGAAAGTCACAAGTTCAGGCCAACCACGATAGAGCATAGGCTAGATAGAGGGACCAGGTTAGTCCTGCTGAAAAAGTTACCTTTTAAAGTCCAGAGCGAAGGGTTCCATTTGCGGTGGAGGAGGCTGCGAGGAGGAGGGAGAGCATTGTGGATGAATCTTGCTGTAGTGCAAAGATTCTGTTGGCTGTCGTGGACAGTCGTTGCTGGAGGTTTGGGTTGGCAACCGTGGGCTGTCGATGCTGTAGTGTGAAGAGCAGATCTTGCCTTGCTGGTTGTTGCTGGGAGTCACTGTAGCCTGAAGAGTTGGGTTCACCAGAGCTTCGCGTTGGCGGCAAGATCTTGGCTCAAACAGGTTCGGTCACAAACAGCCCAAAACATCAGGATTTCTCCTTTTCGAGGCAAGGTTTGCACTCTGATGCCAGCCAAGGATCCAGGACCTGGGGTGGCCACTCTTAGGAATCAGGGACTTACTCTTACAGAGCCTAGTAGGGATCAGCCAGTTCCAGTTGCAGGTCCAGTTGCAGGCAGATTCATGGAGGCCTCTGGAGCTTGTTATATCCCTGTAGCTCAGACCAGGAGGTCAGTCAGCGGACCCTTGAGTTACTCAGCCTGGGATAAAGGGAGCAGGTCTAGTCTTCCTTCTTAGTAAGCAGGGCAGGCCTCAAACAGGACGTCCCTCTTCTGTAGTATTCACAGGACTAAGAGTGTAATGAAGAGTGGGTCTGAGGGTCCTCTTTTTATAGATGTTGGCCACTTCGAAGTGGGAGAAGCTTCTGGAGTTGTGTGTGTTGTGTGGATTTTACATGTGAATTTAGCAATGATTTTACTTCAGGCAGATCTTAAATCGAGCAGGTAGGGCCCCTCAGTACTCATTTTCTGGGGACCAATACTTATTTTTCTTCATCAGACTTCGACCCAGAGCAAATGAGAGAAAAATACCTAACAGGGAAAAAAGAAGGAAGAGAAAGATGGGAAAATTTGGATAAAGGGAGAAAACAGGGATGAAAAGAATCTGCAAGTGTGATCTAAAGAGGTAGGGAGCGTCTGGTGATGGATTAAAGGGACAAAAGATTGAAACAAGAATATGCAGCCTGGTATTCAGCATGCCAATATTCAGTAGCGCCGGCCACAGGCTTTTGATTAAAACTTTGGGCCCAGCACTTAATCTTTTCCAAACCAAGCACATACATCAGGGCTCATTTTTTTGGCTTGATCTCCCCAAACTGCTATGAGCCCCAATGTACCCCAATATAGGCCTAGGTAGCTGCACGACCTTTTACCTACATTTGTACTACCTTGCTCTACATAATGGCTCTGGCGCTGACCATTTACCTAGTTAGGTGCTGAATAAATGTCGTCTGGTGTTATTTGAAAACTAGCCTCATTTATTATGCATGAGGATTCTTAGTATCACAAAGCAAGATTACCATCTTCTGTTTGATAACAGCCATCGCTATCGTCATCCTTGGAGGGCAGGCTCACAGTACCATGACACATCTAAGTAGAATTCCTGAGGGTACCTTTCGGGTATATAAGTACACATCTTCGCTGGGCAAACCAGAGGAGAAGCTTCCATGCTGACACGAGACACTGAAGTCCCTGCACGCAGACACTCCAGCACGCAGTGGTCTGACATCCCTTGCGTTTTCTTTTTTGCTTGTGTTTAGTGTTTCCTACCCTGGTCACTACATTTTGAAAAAACTATATAAAGAGATGGGGTTACTTTGCTGGTGCATTTCAACATTGCTTCGAGTTTTTGCTTGCTTCAGGCAATTCTCCTGTTTTAGGTCTCTTTTCTTTGCCTGACTGCAGCTGTATTTTTGTCTGTCCATTACATTTGAATTTTGGTTTTCTGGATTCAGTATTTTCCATTCAAAAGTGCTGAAGTTCTCTTCAATCTGCTTTCCCCGTCTTTCTTGCCTGCCTTCTCAATCTGGAGTCTGCATTGAAGGCTGCAGCCCTTATCTTCACGTTAAGAATCATCTTTCTGTGTCGCCAGCGAAATCAGCTATTGACACATACTTTCCAGTTGGAAGTGCAAGTGCATGTTAAGGGCAAATGGGGACATCCTGGCGTCAATCTTGTGATGCACAGGTTATCATAATTTAAACAGTGCATACTTCTCGTTGAAATATGTTTCCAACGAATTATTACAATGTTTTCAGTATTTGACATTGTGTTTTCTCAAACACCATCACTTAGTGAATACATTTGAGGGTCAATAATGGAATTTATTGGTGCTGTTTTATCCTGGTCTGAATTCTTGTCTATACCCAATCTAAATAGTTTTTTTTTTTTATCCTGACTGGGTCTTTCTTTGCTTTGATTGTTTTTTTCCCATTCGGAATCTCAACGCTTCTTCTATAAAATAAAAAAAAGTTGTGTTTCGAGGACTGGTTGAGATTATAATTTCTTCTGTTCCCTTGTCTCCCTCAGTTGAGAATACACCAAGACAGCTACAAGTAGATGGGGTAAACATAATCTATATCCCGTTTTGATGATTTTTTTTTTTTGGGGGGGTGGAGTCGATCTATTATCAAACTTTTATGCCAAAGTAAATATGCAAACTTCACCTGCAGTCTACGTCATCGGGTCTAATTTTCTTTTTTAACTTTCTTTTAACATGTCTTGATAATCCTGTATTACTTTTTGACTAATAAATAGTTTTTTTCTGTTGACTCTGCCAAGTTCATGTCCTTGATCTCTTTCTCCAATGTAGAGAAGTTGTCTTCCAGTTTGTAAGAATATTATCAAATTTTGGAAGAATATAAAATTTCAATCATTTTGATACTCTTCAGTTCTCCAGATACTCTTTGTTGGTTCTTCCATCAAAAAACTTAGAATGTTCTAATTTCTTTGGCTTGTCCAAGTATAGTCCTTCATTTTTGATTTTTGTATCCTTCCTAACCTCAGATCTTCTATCTTTGTCTCTGAATAAATCTTTATCCAATTCCTCCCTATTGTCATCGAAGTTAGACATCTTACCTCAGAGATAAAAATGGAGATAGGGTCAATACCAGATACTGATGGTTCCATAATTCACACAATGACTAATTTACAAATTGTAGCTTTGAGAAGATTGCTCGCTCACTAAAATTATTATCCAGTGTCCGTCAGAAATACTGGTGCGCCACCTAAATTAGACCTAACTTCATGAGGTGCCCGCATTGAGTTATTCAATGATAAATTCATATGAGCATTAATTTCACATACATTTTTGGTTGCACTCAGTCCAGTAAGTTAGATAGAATATTAAAGTATAATGTCCATAAAAAGTATTCATAAGACACATGTAAGGTCGTCTCTCAGATGCTTCTTTTTACACATTCGGATATTTGAAGGGCAATATGTAGTGCTCTGAAGCAGTTCCTTTCACAGGGGTATGGGAGGTCATGGGGAATTCACAAATTGTGTAGACGTGGTATTCTTAACATTATATTTAAATAACAGTTTTATGAGGATTGGAAATTAAGGAACTGATTTAGAGTTTGGCAGAAGGGCTACTCTGTTACAAACGTAGCGGATATCCTGTGCACCTATTGCATGTACCGTAGAATATAATCCACTTGTAATAAGACAAACAGGATATCCGCCATGTTTGTTACGGAGTAACACATTGTCCAAACTCTATATTGGGCCCTTTATATTGAAGCACCTCAAAGCAAACATTAAAGAAGAAAAAAAGAAAACAGTCTAGGGTAAAATACCACCAACAAATTCCATTATTATTTATCTGTAGGACTAAGTAGTCTGTGGTGCAGTACAAATCATAATGTTCAGTCCTGAAAACATTATATTAATTAATTAATTAAATTGCTACATAAAAATAAGTATGATGTGGAATGCTTATCCTGGCTGTTCTCTCGTTTCTGACTTCTAAAATGCTAGCCACTTTTGCGACCTACTACTTCATAATGATCACTATGTTGAAGAACATTAATTTGTTCAAGTTTGTAATAGTTTTTACTACTATATTGATTGCTCTGCATTGAGCCTACACCCAACTCAACCTTTTTTGGTTTAAATATTTTTGGTTAATATATTGTTAAGTAGTTGTGTTATCACAACTGTAAATATATCCTTGTTAATGTATATCATGTTTTTTCTAATTTAATTATTACCTGTAAACCAATGTTATACTTTATATCGTATACATGCTGTAATATATATTAAAGACATTATTTTATCAGTTATCCTTATCCTAGCCTTAAACTTGACCCTTATACTAATCGTTAATTGTTGTACTAATCCTAATTCTTTTTCTAGCTTTAACTTTATAACAGTTTTTTTATTTTTGAAATTATATGTATTATCCTTAGCTTGCTTCTAATGCTTACCTTAATCCTAACTCTTAAATATTTAGTTTCAACTTAATTTCACCTTTATAAAGCTAATCCCTACACTGCTACTGGCATTGTTTTTTTATTTTTAAATATAAATATATTTAATTCATTGTTGTTTTTTTTTTTTAAAGATTGCTGTTATTTTTTTAGTTTTAGGAATACAAACAAAGTGCATTAATAAAGTCATGTTACATTCCCAACTTGGCAGTATTGGAACCCCTCTAGGGTTGGCATTTTTCATTGTTAGACAATGCAAGTATATACCTTGCTCACGATATGTATGTCCAAGGACAGTGTTATCAATAAGTGACTATTTCCCCATCTCCTCAGTTTGTGGTGGCTTCTACATTGGATCTAACCCTCCCAAATTCTATTGTGTTTCTGAAGGCCTCCTCGTGCCTTGTAAATTAGTTCTCCAGTGTACAGCTGGTGTCTTTGCTAGTCCTACATCTGCCAACACTAGGGGGTTTGAGTGCTTCCTATTTCAGAGATATATCTTTTACTGATAAGCAACCCTAATCATATGAAAGTCTTTTCAGAGTGTATAAAGCTATCTTTTAAATTATTTGTGCAATTGTTTGTGTTAGCTCCAAGAGATGGCCCAAGGTCACCTGCATTGTGGATCTCACTGCATCCCAGAAAGAACCAATGATCTGGCATGTCAAGGTGGTGTCTAGAAAGTCTCCAAGCTAGCTTTTACATCTGAGGGAGGTCGATTCTGGACTCCTCTGCATTTTTCACAGGCATTGAGGGGTAAGATCTCTCTGGGGAATATATGAATAATTTAAATTCAATGGGGCAGTATCATGTAGACACAGCTGAGTTCCTCTCAGTGAGAAGGTCCAATCTTCTTCTTCAATCTGTCCCAAGTGTCTTTCTCATTTTCTGCTGAGTTACGCAGTGTATCAGGGGTATGATAATAAGGGATCTGTACAGTATTCACATTTGACGAATCTGGGGCAGAGGGGACACAGTGAGCTTGGTCTCAAGTGGGTTATATACTGGCCTATCTGTATTAATTGTCAAATGTGACCTGAATACATGTCTGAGTTGCAAATACTTAAAAACTTGGAGCTGTCAAGACCCAACTCTGCTTTCATGAATTCAAATAATTTCATATTATTGGAGATAAGTATGTTTCATAGGTTCAATATGACCAAATAGTCCTTTTCTCTGAATCCCTCTAGCCGGTTGACCCAAGGTAGACAGTTGCTGACCCAGAGATGGGTCCTCCCGTAATGTTTTTGTCCCATTTAAGTTATGTTATGTTAAGCCTTTCGGTGCTCATGACGGAATGGTTACGTCATGAGCACCAGTGCTCCTGTGCTCATGACGGAACCATTCCGTCATGAGTACAGGGGTACTAAATCCCTCTGCTGCAGACAACAGAGGGATTTCCTTTTTTTTTTTGTTGGCCCCAGGAGGTGGGGAAGAGCTATCCGAACCTCCCGAGGCCATTGTTTTATTTCCAATGCAATGACAATCGTGCGCATGGTGCGCTGATGTCATTGCATTGAAAATTAAACTGAAACTTAGTGTCAGTTTCATTGTTTCGGTGCTCGTGGGGCTATCTCAGCCCCCGAGCACCGAAATACTTGGGAGAGGTATCGTTGGAATCTCCCCTTTCCAATGGTACTCTTCCCTAGTGGATCCCTGCTTGGGGATCGCCCCAGGAGGGCGATCCCCAAGCAGGGATCCACCCACTAGCCACCAGGGAGGGGGGTGCGGACCCTTGGGCAAGGGCCTTTGCTCCCCCCATAAAATGTTGCCACAACCAGTCTTTCTGCCCCGGGGGGCAGATGGGGACAGTAGCCCCCAATCTGCCCCTCCCAGGGGGACAGAAAGCACCCTAGACGCCAGGGATTCATTTTTATAGGCCAGGGGTGGGGGCTGCCCAGAATGGGCATGCTAATGCCCCCACCCTACCCCCCCCAAAGAAGGCAAAATACGTTCTGCCCCCCCAGGAGGCAGATGGGGGCAATAGCCCCTGATCTGCCTCCCCGGGGGGAGGGAAAGCCCAATAAGCACCAGGGATTTTAATTTTTTATATACGTAGGGGTGGGGGCTGCCCAGAATGAGCATGCCAATGCCCCCACCCCAAAAAATTGCCATAGTCTTTCTGCCCCCCGGGGGCAGAAAGCCCACTAGGCACAAGGGATTTTTTCTTCTTCCAAAGTTTGGCGTGGGGGCTGCCCTGAATGGGCATGCCAATGCCCAACACCCCCCCCCCAAAAAAAATGCTACAGTCTTTCTGCCCCCACCCCCCCAAAAAAATGCTACAGTATTTCTGCGCCCCATTGGGAGGCAGGAGGGGCAATAGCTCCTTATCTGCCCCCCTGGGGGCAGAAAGCCCACTAGGCACCAGGGATTCGTTTTTCCCTCCAAAGTTCGGGGTGGGGGCTGCCCAGAATGGGCATGCCAATGCCCAAACCCCCCCCCCCAAATATGCTACAGTGTTTCTGCCCCCCCAGGAGGCAGATGGGGGCAGTAGCCCCTGATCTGCCCCCCGGGGGCAGAAAGCCCTCTAGGCACCAGGGATATATATTTTTTATACTTAGGGGTGGGGGCTGCCCAGAATGGGCATGCCAATGCCCCCACCCCAAAAAAATTGCCACAGTCTTTCTGCTCCCCCCCCTGGTAGGCAGATGGGGGCAATAGCCTCTTATCTGCTCCCTCGGGGAAAGCCCACTAGGCACCAGGGATACGATTTTTTCAAAATTCAGGGGTGGGGGCTGCCCAGAATGGGTATGCCAATGCCCCCCCCAATAAAAGATACCACAGTCTTTCTGCTCCCCCCCAGGAGGCAGATGGGGCACTAGCCCCTGATCTGCCCCCCAGGGGGGCAGAGAGCCCACTAGGCGCCAGCGATTATGCTTGCTTTTTATACGTAGGTGTGGGGGCTGCCCAGAATGGGCATCCCAATGCCCCCACCCCCCAAAAAAAAGATTGCCACAGTCTTTCTTCCTCCCTTGGGGGCATATCGGGGCAATAACCTCCGATTCCCCCCTCCCCAGGGCGGCAGACTGCCCACTAGGCACTGACTTTTTTCACAGTGTGCCTACCTGTGGATTTTGGGTCCTAGCGCAGCCGGCACCAAGGGAAACATAGCAAACCTGTATATTTTTGAAAAGTAGACACCAAGGGGAATCCAGGATGGGGTGACTTGTGTGCCTCTCACCAGGTTCTGTTACCCAGAATCCCTTGCAAATCTCAAACATAGTTAATGGAAAGTTCTGGAATCTGCGCGGATCCACAAACTTCCCCCCAAAGAAGGCAAAAGACTTTCTGCCCCCACCCCCCCCAGGAGGCAGATGGGGGCAATAGCCCCTGATCTGCCCCTGGGGGGGGCAGAAAGCCCTCTAGGCACCAGGGATTTTAATTTTTTATATACGTAGGGGTGGGGGCTGCCCAGAATGAGCATGCCAATGCCCCCACCCCAAAAAATTGCCATAGTCTTTCTGCCCCCCGGGGGCAGAAAGCCCACTAGGCACAAGGGATTTTTTCTTCTTCCAAAGTTTGGCGTGGGGGCTGCCCTGAATGGGCATGCCAATGCCCAACACCCCCCCCAAAAAAAATGCTACAGTCTTTCTGCCCTCCCTAGGAGACAGCTGGGGGCGATTACCCCTTATCTGCCCCCTCGGGAGGGCAGAAAGCCCACTAGGCACCAGGGATACATTTGTATCAAAATTTGGGCAGGCCTACTACCCGCGACAGGAAACGGCCCAAAATTCAACGTGGTCACACCACATTTTTACTGTGAAAACTGCCCCTTTTTTTGCAAAGTGCCTAGCTATAGATTTTGAATCCTATTCTGTCCAATGCAGAATCAGCAAATAACGTATTTCTTTTAAAAATATAGCGCTTAGAATTCGCAGTGCTATACCCTTAAACCCTATGTTTTTGGCCCTTCCCAGTCACAGGCCTTTGGCCCACCCACACAAGTGAGGTATCATTTTACTCGGGAGAACAAGGGGAACGCTGGGTGGTGGACATTTGTGCCGGCACAATGATCCCACACACAAATGTGTGGAAAAAGTGATTTTTTCAGCTAAATTTGAGGTTTGCAGGGGATTCTGGGTAGGAAAACATTGGGGGATCCACACAAGCCATACCTCACTGGATTCCCCAAGGTGTCTACATTTCAGAAATGTGTGAGTTTGGTAGGTTTCCCTAGATGGCCACTGTGCCCGGGGCCAAAAACCCAGGTCCCCCCCCCCCTGCAAAATCAGGTCGTTTTATAATAGGTAATTTTGAAGTCTCCACAATATGTTTAGGGCCCTTGCCTGTCGCGGGTACTTGACCCACCTGTCATGCCTGCCGGACTCGCTCCTGCCCGGCGAACAACTGAAATGGCCAGTCCCGCTATCACGCATGCGCGGGTACCGGCAAACAAGCCTTAAGCCTCGCTAATCCAGAGTGGAGACGCTTCGCGTTCCTGCTTCGGGTTAGAGTTTCCTCTTCTGGGTCCTTACCTGACCTTCCGGGTCTTCTGTCCATCGGCTCCTGCGTTGGTCTTCAGGCATCTTGCTCCCTTTTTCGTCGTGTCTGCGTCTCGTGGCCTCCTGGTTCCCATCCGTAGTTTCCTGGCAGCCTTCCTGCATTGCTCCTCAAAGCACCCCAGTAGTCCCCGGCTCCTTGTGACTGCATAATAGTATCCCCTGCAAAAAAGAAAAGAAAAAGAAAACAAGAAAGCTGCATTAATTCTTACGGTAACAGCGCTTTCAGCGCTGAACTTACAATTTCTTTTAAAATTTGCTTTATTACTTATCTGACGCGGAACCCGTGTCTTTGGAGATCTGGTTTTTTCCAGCTGTTTGTTTAATCCAAGAGTATTCCTGAAAGCATAGGAATTCCTGTTAGGTCTACCTGATGTTAAGGTGGACTTCATATAGTTTTTATATTGTACCACATATACTTTATGATGGCCTTACGTTAGGAGTTACAACTCCAGTCATCGTACGCCCATAGGTGGGTTTCAGTGTGCTCTTTTTTTATATTTTTCTTCTCATTTCTAAACCCTGAGATCTTTGGTCAAATGTGATTTTTTCAGCAAAACTTGAGGTTTGCAGGGGATTCTGGGTAGGAAAACTTTGGGGGGTCCACGCAAGTCACAGAACCCTGGACTCCCCCGGGTGTCTAGTTTTCAGAAATAGTGGGTTTGGTAGGTTTCCCTAGATGACTGCCGACCCCGGGACCAAAAACGCATATGCTCCCAATCCATCAGAAAACGACTTGGTTTTGCAAGGGGGCCACCTGCGTTTTTGATCCTGCGCTCAGCGGACAACTGGGGAAACCTACCAAACCCACACATTTCTGAAAACTGTACACCTGTTGGATTCCAGGGAGGTGTGACTAGCATTGATCCCCAACATTTTCCTACCCAGAATCCCCTGCAAACCTCAAATTTAGCTAAAAAAAAAATCACATTTTCCTCACATTTCTGGTTGGAATCACAGCGCCGGCACAAATGTCCTACCACTCAGCGTTCCCCTCAGTCTCCCCGAGTAAAATGATACCTCACTTGTGTGGGTGGGCCAAGTGCCTGCAACTGGGAAAGGCCAAGAACATAGGAATTGAGGGAATAGCAAAGCGAACTCTAAGCGCTATATTTTTTTAAATACGTTTTTATGCGATTCTGCATTGGACACCCACACAAGTGAGGTATCATTTTTATTGGGAGACCAAGGGGAACGCTGCGTGGTAGGACATTTTTGCCAGCGCGGTGATCACACACAAAAATGTAAGGAAAATTTGATTTTTTTAACTAAATTTGAGGTTTGCAGGGGATTCTGGGAAGGATAACATTTGGGGATCCACGCAAGCAATATCTCCCTGAACTCCTCCAGGTGTCTAGTTCTCAGAAATGTCTGGGTTTGATAGGTTTTCCTAGATGGCCATCGAGCCCGGGACCAAAAACTGTCTCGGAAGACTTTGGGGAATGCGGGTTGGGTGGAATTTTGTGGATCCACGTAGATTCCAGAACTTTCCATCACAGACATGTGAGGAATATGTGTTTTGTTTGACAAAGTTTAAGGTTTGCAAGGGATTCGGGGTAACAGAACCTGGTGAGAGCCACTCAAGTCACCCCATCCTAGATTCCCCTGGGTGTCTAGTTTTCAAAAATGTATAGGTTTGCTACGTTTCCCAAGGTGCCGGCAGAGCTAGGGTTCAAAATCCACATCTAGGCACTTTGAAAAAAAGGGTCAGTTTTCACTGTAAAAATGTGATGTGTCAGTGTTGCGTTTTAGGCCATTTCCTGTCGCCGGCACTAGGCCTACCCACACAATTGAGGTACCACTTTTCTCGGAAGACTTTGGGGAATGCGGCTTGGGTGGAATTTTGTGGATTCACATGCTAGTATGGGTACCCACAATTTCGGAGATGTGCAAATAGCTACTGTTTCTAAACTCTACATTTTGTTCCCATTTCAGAAATGCATAGGTGTCTTTCATACCGATTTTTCACTGTTTTTATTTTCCCAAATGAATTGCTATGTACCCGGTATACAATAAAAAACCATTGCAAGACGCTGCTCAGTTATTGTCTCTGGGTTCCTCGGGTTCTTGGTGAACCTACAAGTCCTATATATCCCCACAACCAGAATGGTCCAGCGGATGTAACGATATATTGCTTAAAAAATCTATCATACTTCAAAGAAGTTACAGGTGAAAACGTTGACACAAATCGCTGTTTTTTTCAACTCATTTTCAATTTTTCCTATTTTCAGCTGTTAGTTTCTATAAAAAAACTTTGAAGGATCTACACAAATGACCCCTTGCTGATTTCAGAATTTTGTCTAATTTTCTGAAATGTATAGCTTCCCAGTATCCATTATTGATGTCATACCCATTTCTACCATTAACTGGAAGGAGGTTGAAAACACAAAAAATAGCAAAAATAGGCTATGTCCCAGTAATATGCCAAAACTGTGTAAAAAAGTTTGGTTTTCTGAAAAAAGGTCTGTCAGTCCCTGAAAGCTGGGAAGATGGTGATTTCAGCACCACAAACCCTTCGTTGGTACCATTTGCAGGGAAAAAACAGACGCTTTCTTCTGCAGCACTTTATCCCATTTTTCCCCCCAAAAACAAAATTTAGCTTTATTTTGGCTAATTTCTGGGTCCCCTCCAGGGGAATCAACAAACCCTGGGTACCTTTAAAATCCCCATGATGTTGGAAGAAAAGGACGCCAATTTGGCGTGGATACCTTATGTGGTCAAAACGTTACAGGGGCCAAAGCGCAAACTACCCCAAATAGCCAAAAAAAGGCTTAGCACAGGGGGGGAAAAGGCCTAGCAGCGAAGGGGTTAAGGGAGATTTATATAGCACACGTACACCAAAAGGTCTCTTGGTGCTGGGTTAGTTAACCACCGTAATCTGAAACCGCACCTAGCTATAGGCTTGAGTAAAGTAAGTAGTTTGAATGATGCTGTCCACGACTCAATGACTGTTGGGGAACTTGTGTGAGCTCTCTAGGTAAGTGCCTCTCATACAGGTATTGTAGCGGTGGATTACTCTCCATGGCGGTTTGCATGCTATGTTTCCCATGTGGCCGTGTATCCAGTTGTTGATCTCAAGAAGATGGGTTGCTCTGTAACATAAGCCAGGGTCCATCATGCCCAGTCCACCATCATAGTGGGAGGAGTTTTCGGTGGGCAAAGGTGGGTCCAATCAGTCAATATAATCTAGTTAATAACAGAAATATATGAATTTATTTGTTTAGATTAGACTACCCCAGATTTTATGCTCTTAAATGAGTTCCAAAAGTTGAATGAAGTCATAGCCAAACTATATCCAGTCGCTTTAAAACTAGACACATCAAGGAACCTTCTTGGCTATAAAGTATTTGTACAGGGCATGTATAGGGTGTTATGGGTAAATAGCAAAAAACTCATAGGGTAATTGGGGCCATAGCTAATATGAGAACGTTGCACAAACAGGCTATCATTGCAGCCAAGAACACAGCTTGGAATAAAGCATTGGAGATGCGTTTGGCTAGAGGTTGTAGATCTTTCTGGAAGTTAGTTGTAGGGGAATGGACAGAATGTGTGTTGGATGTTTCTTCCAGAAGCAGAATGGTAAACTTATTTTAGGAATATTATATGTTAAGTTTGGACTCAGTGGCTGCATCTGACTCCCTTTTGCCAGAGACCCATCAAAACATTCAGTTTTACATCTGGAAGGTGTGGTAATCATTTGAGGCAAAACCCAATAATGAACCCACTCCCAAATGAGATTCTAGTTGATTTAAACAAGCACAACTGGGTCCTATGAACTCTATTGCTTGCCAAGGAATTTGATGTGGCCTGCAGTTGAGATAATTTGCATGTCACGGAGGCATAGTCTATGATCGTCCCCATTTTCAATAAAGGGGATCATGCGAATCCTAGCTATCAACCAATATCCATCTTGGACTCATCAGTTAAAATCTTTGTAAGAATGCTATTGAATAGATGGCAGGATTGGCCTAATAGCACAAGCCTCTTTATAAGGTGGATTTTTGCAAAGGCTTAAACACAAGTGGACAATGTATCTATCAGCTTATCACTAAATATGTTACGATCAAGAAAGGAGGAATCCACTTAGCTTTTATGAACCTTTTGACTGCGTTTGACTTTGTTGACAGGTTGAAACCGTGAGATATTTTATTCCATCTGAGAGTGTAGCCTGGTTTAGTGAATGTGTTACAAAGGATTCATCACTCCCTATGGTCTTTGGTTCTTTACGGGACCAAGGGAGAATGTACTAAATCATTTATGATTTCTAGAAAAGTTAGACTAGGCTGAGCTGAACCTAACTAAGGGGCTGATTATGATGGCTGGCGGACTTGGTCCGACCGCCACCGTAGCGGTGATTGGGACTGCCCGCCAGACATGCGGCGGTCCCACCACTGCAATTAGGATGCGCCCGCCATACTGGCGGGCGCATCCTGGGCTTTCAACATTGCGAGTGGTGCTGCTGGCTGCAGCACCGTCCGCAATGTTGAAAGTGCTTGCACCGCATTTCCCTGCACCGCGTGGCAGGCACCACGCGGTGCCTGCCACTTGGTGAATGGAACTGCAGGGGGTACCATGGGTACCCCCCAGTGCACCCTCCCTCACCCACCCACAGAGGGGGCCCGCAACTGGCCCCCAAAGCCAATCCCCGCCAGCCTTTCCATGGCGGCATCGCCTCCATGGAAAGGCCTCTCCAACACCCACATCCTAATATGGCAGACGGTGCCTGCTAGGCACCGCCACCATATTAGTGGCCCAGCTCCAGCAGGCAATCGTAACGATTGCCACCGGCGGAAAAGCGGCGGACAGACTTTGCATCCGCCGCGATACCCACCGCCATCCTAATATGGCGGTGGGTAAATCTCCTTACGATGGCGGAACGATCGCCACCGCCGGGCCGGCGGTGGCGATCGTTCCGCCATCGTAATGAGCCCCTAACTGACCTGAAAGGTAGCAGGTTGATGTTCTGCCGATTCCCCCTTCTTCTTTATGCGGATGAGATAGTATTACTTTCAAGAACCAGAAACTCAGGTCGAATGCAGTGGTTGGTAATAATGTTGATTTTATGAAGAGTCTTAAAACAAATATGGCAAAATCTAAAATCATGACAGTGGGTCAAATGAATGTATTAGGATCAACGGGACATAGCTCGAACATATAGCTTCCTTTCTGGAGGTTTTTTTTTACACCATACTAAACCAGGGACCATTATTAATCAACAGCTTAGCTAATTTGTGCAAGACTAAAGGAAGGAGCCTACGCTTTGCAAGAATGTAGATGGGAATGCATTTACCCTCCATGTTGAGAATTTATAATGCTAAGAGTGTAGCTTAGGCCACCTATCTGGCAGGGCTTTGGGGTTATGCAAATACTAACTCTTTTTAAATCAGGAAAACTGATTCTTGCATCACATACTAGGCCTATCACACTTGACCCCTAAATATGCAGTACACAAGAAATGAGCAGGACTGTATGAAATGCACTCACCTGCAGCTCTGGTTTTCCATTTGTTCTAGCAATCTGCTGAACTGACTAGACCAGTTCTAGTAGATATCATTCATATGGAATCCCCAACTTTACTTCTGTTGCTATATTATATAAAAGATTTTGTGGGAAAGATTGCTTTTGACAAATGTTTACACTCACGCAATGTGGAGTCTTTTCACATGAGGAAAGTTGCCACCCATTTATACAAGTGGCAACCACTGAGCATGAGGTGGTAGAATTGGTAAAACCCTCAGTTAGGGATAAAAACTTGTCTTGCTATGGAATAGTAGTTGGGATGGATGGCTAACCCAAGGAGAGGAATTTGATAACACTTTCTAGGTTTGCTAAGTTCTTCAAAATGCGGGGGGGCGTGGTTTGCCGAGCAGCGGAATGGCCGCTCTGTGAGTGCGCTCCGCCGGCTGGGTTACTAATCCTACTCTAATCCTTCTCTGAGGTGGCGTGGCGAGCCCCTGTACGATGTCCCTGGATGCCTGACCCACAGCGGATCGATTTGCTGCGAGATTCGAGCTCCGTGTGAGTTCCGAGACGTGCGCAGCGGAGGCACTGCCTATCACCTGTGCGCCTCATACCCGCGGTGAATGCGGACAGCGGCCGTCCTACGACTCGAGCCCGAGGCTGCGGTGTGATTACAGGCCGAGACCCGGAGGCGGAGACGCGGACACCCTGCGACGACCAGTCTCGCTGCCGAGGTTGGGTATGTGAGCGACGAGAGGTGCTGAAGGGATTGAAATTAATGGTGTCCGACCCACTCGGCACAAGCGGACGATTGCTGCTAGGAAGTACGGTGGGCTCGGCATGAACACGGCGGCCTGCCGCCGCCATCTTTGATGATTTGCGGCCGGAGGGGAGGTGAGGGAAGACACACGCTGCGAGGACGTCTCGGCGCCCTCGGCGATTCCTCCCTGCTGCTAGGCTCTGCGAAGTGCTGGGTGACGACGGGGCGCCTGCAGTGAAGGCCGTGACTTCGCCATCGCGCCTGCTCCCCTTATTGCTGGGGATAGGCCATCACGGGGGTGGCCATCCTGCGTTGCTGAGGCCGATGTGAAGCAGAGGAGGCCGTGCCCCCGATCAGCCGCTGAGCGCCCTGGGCAGATTTCCTTGCCCACGGTACCCTAAAAGGCACTTTTGAGGAGTGGAGGCGCCGAGGCCCGGGGAGGCAGCTGCACGCTCGCCCTGGTGCTCGAGCCTACAGCTGCTGCGCGCCGGACGGACCTGGTGAGAGCGCAGGTGACCCGACACACTGACCTTGGGGCGCTTTGACGATGCAGTCCCGGGGGGCGCTACGATACATTTAAGATCTCCTGGCTGTTTGAGTGAGGCCCCGGAGCTGACCTGCCCACCACCGCTCGCTGTAGGTTTGTTTCCCTGCGGTCTCGCTCCTGGTGTCTGCTGAGGTTGTGGGGGCTTGAGCTGGCCTACCTCCATGATTCCACCTGGTAAGCTCGTGTGGCATAGAACAATCTGAGGGTGTGACTGTGTGCGGGTGTCCAGCGACTTGGGCAATGTAGGAACATCTGCGCTGGGACAGGCTGCATCTGTGCGCCTTGCGTTGAGACGCTCGCAGGGAGCAGGCCGTCGGCTGCGGAGCCTTGAGAATCGATTGGGGCTGCGAACTCTCATCTGCCCAGGCACTTGTTGCTTACCACCCGGCTGCTTAGACATGGGCAAACAGGATGCCAAACAGCCGAAGCTCACATTTGATAAACGCTCCACGCGCCACACTGAGCCACCTTCGGATACACCAATGGAGGAGCACCTAGAGACACACCCTGATGACCAAGGAGAGGACTTACGTACCCTCATGTTAGAGATGCGGTCCAGCCTGAGGAATATTGACTCCAAATTGGACACCCTGACTACGCAGCTGGACTCGGTCAAGGCCCAGGTTACTGTTCATGAAAATCGGTTAGATGTCCTGGAAAATCGACACACCGAATTCCACGAATTTCAGGTGGCAACCAAGGAACAGTTGTTGCATATGGACAAACTTCTAGGGTCATCCGCGCCAAAAATGATGATTTGGAGGCGCGGTCAAGGAGAAATAACTTGCGTATTACTGGTATCCCGGAGACCACCGCTATCACCATGATGGAAACCTATGTAGCTGACCTCCTGCATGCGCTATTCGACCCCCATCTGTCCCCTGTCTTCATAGTGGAAAGAGCACACAGATCCTTCGGTCAGAAACCTCCGGTGGGGGCGCCGCCAAGACCGATTTTGGCCAAATTGTTGAACTATCAGGACCGGGACAATCTTTTGAGACTGGCGAGGGAAAAAGGCCAACTGTCCTATCAGGGCAATAACATATCGCTTTACCCGGATTTCACTCCAACTGGTCAGGCGGCGAGACGCGAATTCCTCCCGGCCAAGCGCATACTTTTACAGGCGCAAATTCCCTACTCCTTGCTCTACCCTGTTAAGTTGAAAGTTTCGTATGATGGTACCGCACATTATTTCACTGATGCCAAATCTGCCCTGAAATTCGCCAAACACGTCGGGGGGAGGAAAGGCAAAGACCCTCGTGAAGCTGCTGCGTCGACGTCTGGCCAACTCAGTGACAATGACTGATTTCTGACATTGCTCTCCGCAGGTCTGAGTGCCTCATTCAACGAGTTTCTGAACTATGTGGTATTTTATATATATATGACTGTGGGTCTTTTCAACTCTATTTGTTTCAGCTAGCTGATTTGCCTGGGGATGTCGGGGTGGGCTTGCAGCGTACACTGCAGTAATCCCAGCCACCCTGTTAACACAGGGGTGATTGCTGAAGCCACTACGCCCCCATGGGAAGTTTCCCTTCCATTTTCAGAAGTCTGTTTTGTTCTAGTTTTTTAGGGGGGGTTATGCTGCAACCTGATTGGGGGGTTGGAGTGGGTGGTGGGTGGGCGGCGGGTATTGTTTCTTTGCTTGTAGCCAGTACGGACACTAGACATT
Organism: Calotriton arnoldi; assembly: GCA_963921515.1. Lineage (NCBI taxonomy): Eukaryota > Metazoa > Chordata > Amphibia > Caudata > Salamandridae > Calotriton > Calotriton arnoldi. The sequence continues at coordinate 79,644 of CAWUFW010022013.1, read as the reverse complement.
GGTCACAGTACACACCCTGTGATTTGCTTACTGCACACACTGAGACCCTCGTTCGCGCTGTAGGGATCCATATAGACATGACCATGCACAACCACTAAATTTGCTAACGTGGAACATCCGAGGGTTAAATGACAGTCGAAAGTCCAGACTGGTACATGCTTATTTAACTAGACACAACATTGACGTCTGTTTGCTACAGGAGACACATTTAAACGCTGCACCGTCTCAGAGACTGCGGCATCGCAGATGGGGACACGTGTATTCCTCCATATACTCCAATTACGCTAGAGGTGTGGCTGTGCTGGTTAGGCAGGGGATAGACTGGCGCGAGCGAGAAGTACACAGAGATCCCGAGGGGAGGTTTGTCATTATATGTGGTCTGCTGGGAGGGGTTTCCCTGGTGATTGCAGCAATTTATGGTCCGAATATTGACTCCCCCGAATTCTTTCAGGACATATGGTCCAGAATCAAGGCGACAGGCTATGACACTGTGCTGTGGGGTGGAGATTTTAATGCCATATTCGATGATGCCATGGACAGGAGGGAGTCGCTCGCTCCTTACACCCGGCAGCTAGTGCCGCTTTGCACTCCATAACTACAGATGGGGACCTAGTAGACATATGGCGCAATAGACATCCATTGGTGAGGGAAGGTACATGTATATCAGACCATCACAGTGCGTGGTCCCGTTTGGATCTTTGGTTAGTCTCCAGAGACGTTGCGGCCTGGACCACTGATATCTCGCACTTACCGCGCACACTGTCGGATCACGCCCCATGCTTGTTGCGACTGCTGCTCCCGGGATCACTCCCCGTGCAGTTTACATGGCGTCTCCCACCGCATGCCATGCTAGATGAGGCCTTTAAGGAAGAGATAAGGGGGACATTACTGACTATTTTGTTAATAACCTAGGCTCTGTAGATACAGAGGCATCGCTTTGGGAGGCTTTCAAGGTGGTGATCAGAGGTCAATGCATAGCGAGGCAGGCGGGGGTGCTAAAGGCCATTCGGGGTACACTTGCCTCCCTGGAGACCCGGATTAAGGTATTGGAAGACACCTTCTACTCCACCAATGATCCCCTCACTGCACAAACCTTGAAATCTCTATTGTTAGATCATGCTGAGGAGGCGCAGCGCGCCAACATTTTTTTAGGTAAATATGCAGAGGCCCGGCGATATGGGGAGGGGGACAGACCGGGGCGCACCTTAGCTGGCATGCTAAGACCATCTAAATCGGCGACATTTATCCATGAGATACGAGCTCCGCAGGGCGACATGGTTAGAGGCCACATGGGGGTGTCTGAAGAGTTCTCCGCATTTTATTCCCGGCTGTACACGACTACTCAGGGGGCATGTGAGGGGGGGCTACAATCACTCCTCGACTCCATGGCACTGGTCTGGTTCAACAACACCCATAGAGAATACATGGACCTCCCATTTACAGTGGAAGATGTGGCTCAGGTTATTAAAAGTTTGCCCTTAGGGAAAGCTCCTGGCCCTGATGGCCTAACTACATCCTTTTATAAAACTTATGTTGAGGAATTGGCACCTAGGTTGCTAGCGGTCTATGAGGAGGCGCTAGAGATGGGCGTGCTACCGCAGTCCATGAGGGAGGCGACGATTCTGACGCTTTTAAAGCCTGGGAAACCGGAGGAGGAGCTGGACTCCTACCGTCCACTCTCTATGATCAATGTGGATGTCAAAATCCTAGCGAAACTGATCGCCAATAGATTGCAGCCACTCCTGCCAGTAATAGTGCTACCAGATCAGTCGGGATTTATCCCGGGGAGATCGACGTCCCATAATTTACGGATTATATTTTCGGTGCTACACTACTTGCACCCAGACGAAAAGGCCGCAGTGGTGTTTTTAGACACCACCAAGGCGTTTGATACGCTCGAATGGTCCTATCTCTTCTCCATTCTAGAGCGCATGGGATTCAGTCCACTTTTCATGAACCGCATCCGGTTGCTGTACACTTCGCCCACAGCACGAGTCCAGGTGAATGGTGTGCTTACAGGTCCCTTCCGGATCTCACGCGGCACTAGACAGGGGTGTCCATTATCCCCATTGCTTTTTGCGATTGCAATGGAACCCCTGGCTGCCCGCATTCGACAACACCATACTGCACGAGGTATTGGACTCAGTTCTCGTAGCTTGCTCATCTCCTTATATGCGGATGACGTCACGCTATACGTTGTAAACCCCGCTGAGAACTTAGATCCGATATTGAGGGAATTCATACGTTTTGGCGGACTTTCGGGTGTATTTATCAATTGGGCTAAATCTGTGATATTTCTGTTAACGGATGGCACCCCCCCCGGTGACGTCGGAGTTCCCCTTGCGCTGGGAGGCTGCCGAGGTTAAATATTTAGGGGTTTGGATAAGCCGAGACACGCAGGAGGTGTGGCGCCTCAATTACGGCCGAACTGCTATGTGGTTGGAGGAAAAGGTAAAAGTGTAGGCTCGGTTGCCACTGTCACTAGCCGGCAGGATTGCCCTAGCCAAAATGGTTATTTTGCTGAAATTATTATATTTGTTTGTTAATATACCGCTCCCACTCACTAAACAATTTTTTAATACAATCCAAGCACAACTGACCACGCTGGCGTGGGCCGGAAAACAGGTTCGAGCCTCCTGGGATCTACTGACTCTCCCGCTGAGACAAGGCGGTTTGGGAGCTCCTGACATGCGGCTATACGTGCTATGCGCACAAGCACAATTTTTGCATTATTGGGTCCACCCGACCCAATTCCAGCCGCATGTGGCGGTTGAGACAGATGTAATGGCCCCCACCCCGCTTAAAGTGGCGCTATACCAAAAAGCACGCCGCCCTCGAGGTGACATAGACTCTGCTGGGACTCTATGCTGGGCATGGGATGAACTGCGTAAAAGAGCGGGGATCCCGTTGCTATATGCACCTTCTGTCCCCTTGTCTCACAACCCGATGATGCCTTGCTTACGAGACAGCATGAGCAAGACTCTAGCTCAGAAACTGACCCTTCAGACGTTTGAGGACTTATATCCAGGTGATGAATTTAGGCCTCCCCCAGTGGCTCCCGAGGGACAGGTGGTACCGTTTTCCGAGATGTTTTTATATCATAAAATACGCACGGCGTGCCGTGCCCTTTGGGAGGAATTCCCGAAGGCGCCGCCAACCCTGCCTGCGTTGGATAACTTGCTGAAATTCCCCTCTCCCCGTAAACTTATTAAGCGCCTCTATACCCGCATGCAAGATACTGCCCCGATAGTGACGTCCACGTCGTTTAGACACTGGAACGACGAGTTGGAGACACCCCTGACCGAGGCCCAGTGGAACTATTGCTGTGGTCAACTTTCAGAACTTTCCCCGAATTATAAGTTGAGATTGATCCACTTTAAATATTTGCATAGATACTACAGAACTCCAGTGAGCCTCCACCGAATGGGCATCCGAGATGATGATAACTGCTGGCGATGTGGTTATGCCTCAGCTACATTCCTGAACATTGCATGGCACTGTCCCAGGATAGCCAACTTTTGGAAGCAGATCTTTGAGTCAGTAAATAGCATCTTGGGGGCGTCGCTGGCCCCCTCTCCCACGCTTGGCCTATTAGGATATGTAAAAGACACACCGCCCATGTTGCGTAAGTTACATGCTCTCCTCCTCTTGTTTGCTAAGAGACAGGTTGCAGTCCACTGGGGTAGACGCCGAGTGCCTACAATCACAGATTGGGTTAGAGACCTTACATATGGACACGCACAATTGAGCACATTCTGGGAATTGATGCCACCCTCCTCTAGACCCCGCAACATATGGGAACCGTTCTTAACATGGAGCGTTGATTTACGAACAACGACTGGAGTAGTAGCCATGGGAGATGCGCAGACTGCACCCTAAACTTGATATCTTCACACCACACACCTAACTCGAATGATTAGGACGCATGTATTGGTATATGTGACCAGCAGCCCACTGCATAAATGTAGCAACAGCCCATTCGGGGCTGATAAGTGCACAATGCTGACCCTTGTGTTAACACTTGCTAAATTGTGCGTACTATTTTTTACTTGCTTGTTATACTGTCTGAGGCTCGTGGAGGAGGGATACGGTGTCAGCTGTTATTAGATTTGTGTACTGATATGACTATGGCTGTATGAGATACTTTCTTGATCAATATTGAACTGGCTTGTCCAAATGTTACGGAAATGTTTGTTTAAAAATGTCAATAAACAAAATTAAAAAAAAAAAGTTCTTCAAAATGCAAGGATTCCCATTAGGTGGGATGGGGATGAGTACTTGTTTGTATTGCCCATTTGATGGGATTTCTCTCCAAACCATTATGCACTTTCTTTTCTTTTATAAATATTATCAATTCTCTAGAAGAACATTTTCAGAATTGGTCCTACTGTAAAGCAGGCTGCACTGCTACAGGCCGACTTTTTTCTTTAGATAATCTGTTTATTAAGGTTCTCATGCCATTGATATACATCAAAGCAAAATAATATTTGGAAGGAAAATAGGAATCCAACATTTGTCACCTATGACATCACCAACCCCTCCCAGAATCTCCCCTCCCCAGGGATACATACATAATCTACTCCAGCCCCTCCCGATATCGCTGAAATCCCACCCACATCAATTCATGGTTCCAGGGATGGCCCATATAGCCATTTCTACCTGATGCAGCAAAGGTCCATCTCTGCACACCATTTATATATGGGGCTGTCACCCCTCGCCATTGGCGAGCAATGTCTTGCTTCCCAATCACCAGGCCCAGCCACAATATTGTCTGTTCAGCGTGGGTAAACCACATGTCAGTTAGAATATTGACGAGGGCCATCTTTGGTGTAAGGCTGAGGGGCCTATTCCGATCTCGGCCAGTAGGGCACCGAATCGGATTCGGCTTTACCAGATCCGATTCGGGCGCCCTGTTTCCGACCGATTCGAACACCCGTCCGCGCGAGCAAGTACGATGCAAGCGTACGCGAAATCCCCGACCGACTCGTTCCCGGCTCCGAACCGCTCCGACCGACTCGTACGGACTCGACTCGCACCACGCAATGGAGACGTTCCCCGACCGGGCAAGTACGATGCGCGCCTCGAACAGTCCGACCGACTCGCGCCGTCCGGCTCGAAAGAGCAGTCGGAGCCGGACTTCAGGGGTCCGTGTCGGACCCCCCTGTACGCTTAGCCGCACGAGTCGCACACAGGGGGGGACCCATGGGTCCCCCCTACACATGCATGTACGGCGCGAGTCGCACCGACGCGTACCCACTGTAGGGGGCGACCTTGTTTGCGACGCACCCATTGAGTCAATGGGAGCCCGTGTACGCGTCGTACGACCGGCTCCCATTGACTTCATTGGGAGTCCGACCGAATCGAGTCCAATAGCATGCGTCCGCATCGTACTCGTTCGGTCGAACTGCTAGAGTCCGGTTCGGTCGGATATGTCTCCGAATCCGACTCGGTCGGAGGGATTTCCGACCCGAATTGGAATCGGCCCCATTGTGTCTGGGCGAGGCCGGCCTGAGTGTCGCCTCAATCGACTTCCAATACAGGTGGGGGACCAAGCAACTCTAGACAGTGTGGAGGAAATCCTCAACCTCTTCCCTGTAGCGCAAGTAACCCGTGTTGTCTGATCTGTTAATGTGCCAGAGGCAGCACTGTGGGGCCAAATATATACAAAGTATTTTAATTGTATGAGGCGAAACTTCCCTGTGATTGCAGTTTCCCTGGGGCTCATAAGAGCCGTATTCCATTCACTTTCCTTGAACTCCCCCAAATTTCCCTCCCACTCCTCCTTTAATATGTGGAAGGAGTACGGGGTACTGATCACCAATGACTTGTAGATTAGGGATATGCAGCCATTATCAGGGAGGGCTGCTATTGTGAGATGTGCTTCTAGTGGATTATGGGGCACATGCATCAAGCCTGCATTTTGCGATTCCCAAATAGCGAATTTTACCGATTCTCTATTTGGGAATCGCAAAATGCTAATCATGTAGGAATCGCAAAAAAATTGGCGATTCCTTAACATTGCCTAATAGCGATTTGGTAAATAGCGACTCGCTATTAGGTAATGTGACTCTATTTATTCCTATGGGCCTAAAGGCCCATAGGAATGAATGGTATTGTATTCGCTAATTGCGATTACCAAATTGGTAATCGCAAATAGCGAATGCAACGCCAAGGCTGCCCGGGGGCCTAAGGCCCCCTGAAGCACCCCGAGAAAAATGCAAGTGTGCACATGTAAAGCACACACATGCCCTAAGGGAATGTGTGCGCTACATGGCACTTTGAAAAATGCATTTTTGTACATTTTTCAAAGTATGCACATATTACCATCAACTTGAAGTTGATGGTAATTAGCATTTCCTAAATGCACAGTTCGCATTTAGGAAAGGCTTCTTGCATCTGCATTAGGGAATCCCAAATTGCGATTCCTTATTTGCATTTGCAATTTAGGGAATCACAAAAAACTGCGATTACCTTAATTGCGAATTGCCCAAAAGTTACATGCATCAGAAAAGGCCATTTTGCGATCGCAAACGGATGATTTTTGCGAATCACACCGTTTGCAATTGCAAAATGGCTTGATGCATGTGCCCCTCTGTTCTGTGAGGTCATTGAACCCTTGTAGGGACAGGAGTACATGGCGAAGCTGCAAATATCTACAGAATTGGGACTTTTCCAACCCAAAGTCCTTTTTAGCTGAGTAAAAGACTTCAGGTCTACACCTGTTAAGGCATGGCCTAGGGTAGTGATTCCCAACATATCCCACCCGATACCCCTCCATCAGTGAAACATCTGGCATGAGGGTGCCCTATCAGAGGAAGGTTTCCTGTGTCAACATGTAACCTCCATCGTTGGTCTCATAATGTTGTCGTCCACATTTTCAACACCACTGTCATCAAGGGGTGGCCCCCCCAACGGCAGCCTAACCCTATTTATTTCGTGAAGCAGTGGGTAGTCACCCATGACCCACCTTTCCAGTTGACTTGTCGGCTCGTCAGCCAGCCCGTATATCCAGTAATTTATAACCATCAAATGGGAGGTTCGATAATAGGACAGAAGGTCAATAATCACCAGACCCCTGTCGAAAGTGGACTTGTAGCATTTAGTAAAGGCCACCTGCTGGTTTCCTCCCCCAAGATATGCATTGTGAGGGCTGAGGTGAACTTCACCAGCACAGACTTTGGTATGTACTAAGGATAGTTTTGCATGGTTTAGAGAAGCCTCGAAAGAGTAATCATCTTCAGCAGGGCAACTCTCCCGATTATGTACAGAGAAAGTGACGACCATTGCTGTAGATCGTCCGAGTTACGGCGAGCAGGGAGGTAAGGATCTCCGCCCTGGGCAGGGGTGATAGTCTGTATGTTCCCTCCCAGGTATCGGAATCCCGCCATTGCTAAAGTGAGAACATCAACATGGGCCCAGTGCACAGCCTCGCCCTTCAACCTGACTGGGAATAGCTTTCTTTTGGCCCAGTCCAACTGGAGCCCTGAATGGCTCCTGAACATATCAAGGAGCTGCACGATCTTAGGACTGGTGATAGACCCGCTGCAGAGACACTGGTGGTGACAGAGTTCATTCCATCCGGATTTGAGCCCGCAGGCAGCCATAGAGGAGTTAAATGTGGACAAATAATAAGGACCAAATCCAATGTTTTTGAGCAGTGCAAACATAGGGCCATGAAACACTGTTGAATGCCTTTTTGAAATCGATCTGCAGTATGGCAAGTGGCCATCCAGGTGATTAGCCGTTGCTAAGGCATTTTGCAACCACTGAATATTGTGATGTGTCGACATGTGGGGCATGAAGCCACTTTGGTCTTTATGGATGAGGTCCGTGATGACCTTGTCGAGTCGCGTCATTAGGACCTTGGCAAGTATCTTGGTTTTGGAGTTTATCAACAATATAGGTCCGTACGAGGAGCGGTCTGTTTGGCGATAACAACAATTTTGTGACTCCTCCAATCCTCCTGGGAGCTCTCCCCTGTCTCTGGCACTGTATACAGATCCAGTAGGGGCTGATTAGGATATCTGTCTGACATTGCAAGAACTCCACCAGGAGCCTATTTGGGCCCAGGGTTTTCCCTGCCGCCAAGTGGGTGATGACATCGGCAGTCTCAGGCGTTTTTTCCAGCACTCCCCACTGGGCACCACCGAGGCGTTGTGGCTGAACCATAGCGAAATATTATTCAAGTGTCTCTGTGGGGCCAGTAAAGCTCCTCATAATAGGCAGCGAGGACATTTGTCACTGCATCTGTGGTTGAGAGAATATTGCCGATTCATCCTCCATGGAAGTCGGTTCCTGTATGTATGTTGGCTCAGCTATATTTATATTTGTAGAGGCCGCTGTGAGACACCTGCATATTTTCTAGCCTCATCCAACTGAAGCTGCTGGAGCTCCAGTTGCACCTGTAGCAGGGTATGCTGCATCCCTCCAGAGGGCTTCATAGTGTGTGCGCACTCCACATCTTGTGCTGTCTGATCTGGAACCCCAGTCTGGTGTAGCTTTTCCAGTTTTTCATGGGCCAGCCTTGAGATCACCTTCCCCCTAGTCACAGTGCTATAGGCGCCCCAGAGGATTGTAGCCAAATAAACTGTTCCCGTGTTTTTGCAGGTTGAGCTGTCTCGTAGAGAGTTGCAGAAGGGTTGCTGGGTCAACTACCAGGAGCTAATCCTTCATGGAGTTACAGAGGCCGGGCACCCACAGTGAATGAGGTCGTCTAAGTGGACATGGTCCGACAGACTCCGGTCGTGGATCTGTGTTGCGGGCACAGAGGCCAGGTGTGTTGTGTAGACCACGAAACAGTTAAACCGGGAAAGGGTGCTATGGACTCCGGAAAAAAAAGGTGTATGCACACGAGCGTGATGATAGTGGCGCCATAGATCTATGAGACCCATAGAATCCAGGAAAGAGCTCAGCGGGATACGAGGAGGAAGGCTACGGGGAAGGTGACTTGCCCAGTCCAGGGAAGCAGACATGAGGCCATTGAAATCTCTGCCCATAATCGTGAACCTGTTGAGGGCTGCAAGTATTGCCTTACTGAGGCAGGAAAGAAATAGATTGTGTGAGCGATGGTGGAGGGTAAATAGACATAATATCGAAAAAAAATATAGAATGGACAGAATATCGAATACAAAATATAGAATGGACATAATATCGAATGGACATAATATAGTGGTTAATAATATCGAAATGCAGGTAAGTAATATCGATTGCCAAAATATAGAAGTACATAATATAGGCATTAAAAAATATCGAATTTTTAATAATATCGAATTTTTTGTAAGTTTTTTGTATGTTAGTATATGAGTTAAAAATGTATAATATTTTTGTAATGTATGTTTAATTTTTTTTAAAGTTACGAAATGTATGTAAAATAATTTTTGCGTATATTACTTCCGTAGCGGGTTGTGGGTTTATAGGGGAATAGGGTGGGAAGTAATTTAATTATAATATATATTTTTATAAATTAATTAAAATTAATTAATTATATGTTAATTAATTTTTGTGTAATTTAAATCTGTAGCGGGTTGTGGGTTTATAGGGGAATAGGGTGGGAAGTAATTTAATTTAAATTAATTAATTAAATATTTTATTAATTAATAATTTAATATTTAATCATTTATATTGTTAATTACGTTAATTAATTATAATTTGACTAATAACAATACATAATTAATTGGTAATTATGTTAATTATGTTAAAAAACTGAATTAATTAGTAATGAAAAAGATATTAATTATTAAAAATTATTTAGTTAATATGTTAATTGTGTATGTTTTTTAGGAGCGGGTTGAGGGTTGATAGGGGAGTAGGGTGGGAAGTAATTTAATTTTAAGGAAATTTTATAATAATTTAAAAATAATATTTATTAAAAGTTATTTTATAATGTTAATTAATTTAGATTTGATAATTATTAATTTGATTGTTAATTGCTATTAGTTAATTAATTAATTGTTAATTAATTATGTTAAATAATTAATAATTTAGTAATTTGGAGGTGACGTTTATAGGGGAAAATGGTGGGAGGTAAATTAATTCACAAAAATTAATTAATTGTTAACTAATGTTGATTAAATTGCTGGAGTGGGAATATTAAATTATTCCTATCTGCTATCCAACGCTTTCCTTACTGTTCCACTCGCTGGAGTGGGAATAGTAAATTTTACCCTCCCGCTATCCAACGCTTTCCCTACTGTTCCACTCGCTGGAGTGGGAATAGTAAATTTTACCCTCCCGCTATCCAACGCTTTCCCTACTGTTCCACTCGCTGGAGTGGGAATAGTAAATTTTACTCTCCCGCTATCCAACGCTTTCCCTACTGTTCCACTCGCTGGAGTGGGAATAGTAAATTTTACCCTCCCGCTATCCAACGCTTTCCCTACTGTTCCACTCGCTGGAGTGGGAATAGTAAATTTTACCCTCCCGCTATCCAACGCTTTCCCTACTGTTCCACTCGCTGGAGTGGGAATAGTAAACGTTAACCTCCCGCTATCCAACGCTTTCCCTACTGTTCCACTCGCAGGAGTGAGAATAGTAAATTTTACCCTCCCGCTATCCAACATTGATGTAAAAAAAAAAATAACAGATTAAATATATATTTTATATTAATTTTATCATTTTTAAATTAATTTTAAGTATGTTTTAATTAATTATATTGATTATTTAATTAAGTTAATATTACTTTTAACATATTTAAAAATTTTGATATTTTTTACAAACTATATTTAAAACAACGATATTTTGTCTTCGATATTTTTGTACTTACCTGTTTGTAGATAGGGAGACGATATTTTGTCCATCGATATTTTGGCGACGATATTCTGTCCAGTCTATATTTTGGTCGTCGATATTATGTCAGTGATCCTATAGACCAAACAGAGTATACTATAGGGAGTCCCCAGAGCAATCCCGCCACCTAAAGAAAGAGACTCTGATTATCTAGGGATCACTGACAGAATATCGACAGTCAGGATATCGAGGTACAAAAATATCGATGTCAAAATATCGAAGTCCTATCTACATAATGGTAAGTACAAAAATATCGAAAAAAATATATCGTAGTCAAAAATATCGTTGTTAAAAATATCGTTTTTTTAATGTTTAAAAAATAATGTAAAATAAAGTAAATAATACATATAATTAAAAGAAACAGTTAAAATTAGTTTAAAATGTTTAAAATTATAATACATATAATGTAAAAATAAATTAAACATATATATATATATAAAATATAATATATATACTTACTTAATATTTATAAATAATTATTTTAATAATTTATAAATTGTTAAAAACATATTAAAAATTATAAATACATATATACACACAAACACCAATAATATAAATACAAATATAAAAAAAATATATAACAAATTAAAAAATTAGAATATTTTTAATCTTTTTAAAATACATTATACACTACATTAACTAAAACAGTAGAGAAAATATTGGATAGCGGAGAGGATACAATTACTATTCCTACTCCAGAGAGTGCAACAGTAGGGAAAGTGTTGGATAGCGTAGGGGTAAAAATGACTATTCCTACTCCAGAGAGTGCAACAGTAGGGAAAGTGTTGGATAGCGTGGGGTAAAAATTACTATTCCCACTCCATTGAGTGCAACAGTAGGGAAAGTGTTGGATTGCGTAGGGGTAAACATTACTATTCCCACTCCATTGAGTGCATCAGTAGGGAAAGTGTTGGTTAGCGTAGGGGTAAAAATCACTAGTCCCAATCCAGTGAGTGCAACAGTAGGGAAAGTGTTGGATAGCGAAGGGGTAAAAATTACTATTCCCACTCCAGTGAGTGCAACAGTAGTGAAAGTGTTGGATAGCGTTGGGGTAAAAATTACTATTCCCACTCCAGTGAGTGCAACAGTAGGGAAAGTGTTGGATAGCGTAGGGGTAAAAATTACTATTCCCACTCCAGTAGGTGCAACAGTAGGGAAAGTGTTGGATAGCGTAGGGGTAAAAATTACTATTCCCACTCCTGAGAGTACAACAGTAGGGAAAGTGTTGGATAGCGAAGGGGTAAAATTACTATTCCCACTCCAGAGAGTGCAACAGTAGGGAAACTGTTGGATAGCGAAGGGGTAAAAATTACTATTCCCACTCCAGTGAGTGCAACAGTAGGGAAAGTGTTGGATAGAGTAGGAGTAAAAATTACTATTCCCACTCCAGAGAGGGCAACAGTAGGGAAAGTGTTGGATAGCGAAGGGGTAAAAATTACTATTCCCACTCCAGAGAGTGCAACAGTAGGGAAAGTGTTGGATAGCGAAGGGGTTAAAATTACTATTCCAACTCCATTGAGTGCAACAGTAGTGAAAGTGTTGGATAGCGTAGGGGTAAAAATTACTATTCCCACTCCAGTGAGTGCAACAGTAGGGAAAGTGTTGGATAGCGTAGGGGTAAAAATTACTATTCCCACTCCAGTAGGTGCAACAGTAGGGAAAGTGTTGGATAGCGTAGGGGTAAAAATTACTATTCCCACTCCAGTGAGTGCAACAGTAGGGAAAGTGTTGGATAGCGTAGGGGTAAACATTACTATTCCCACTCCAGTAGGTGCAACAGTAGGGAAAGTGTTGGATAGCGTAGGGGTAAAAATTACTATTCCCACTCCAGAGAGTGCAACAGTAGGGAAAGTGTTGGATAGCGAAGGGGTTAAAATTACTATTCCCACTCCAGATAGTGCAACAGTGGGGAAAGTGTTGGATAGCGTAGTGGTAAAAATTACTTTTCCCACTCCAGAGAGTGCAACAGTAGGGAAAGTGTTGGATAGCATAAGGGGTAAAAATTACTATTCCCACTCCAGAGAGTGTAACTGTAGGGAAAGTGTTGGATAGCAGAGGGTTAAAATTAACATACTAATCAGTTAAATAATTTTTCTAATTAAATAACCAATTAATAATTAATTAATAATAAATTATGTATAAATATTAACAAAATAAAATTAATAATTACTTCATTATAATTAAATTACTTCCCACTCTAATCCCCTATAAACTCACAAACCGCTCCTAAAAAAAATTACACAATTAATATAATTATCAATTAATCAATTAATTACCAATTAATAATTAATTAACAATAAATTAATTATCAATACCAATAAATAAAAATTAATAATTACTTTATTTATTTTTTATTTCAAATCATTTTTATTGAATTTCAAGAAATGAACAAATAAGTAATGGCCAACTCAATAATGATGAGATACACAAGGGCGAAAATGAAAGCGTACTGACAAATCATAAGAAATACAAAGTAAATAGAAAACAATAAGTTACTCAAGTGCCTTACCATGGTAATCGACGTGACATCGCAGTGACATACAGGTGGACAGACAAGCACAGTGCCTCCCCGGATGATAATAAAAAATACAATACAGTATAGTACAGGTGTGACAAGCAAGTACAGTTTACACAGTTGTGATAGCAGGAAATACAATACAGTACATGAGTATCACCGCGAATGTAGCATTCTGTAGGCATTACGTTATTGGGAGTTCAGTCGATTCTCACGGAGGGTCATATGAAAAGGAAAAGGCGTCAAGGGACTTCCATAGTTTCCTGTGTGGTTTACGCCAGGGAGAGGCATGAAGTGCGACGTTGTCTGCTCCTCTGAGGAAGGATAGCCATTCTTGCCACATCCTGAATGAGGCTTCTTTGGATTTCTTCCACTTATTCAGTACAATTATACAGGCTAAAGTGAGCATAAGATCTAACAAGTATCGATCATTCACATCTGTGATCTTAGGGTCCAAAGCACCTAATAGGATATAGGAAAATTCCCTTGGAGGGGCTATGTTGAAAGTGTTGCTTATACACTCGTAAATCTTATCCCAATATGTTTGTAGGGTAGGGCAATGGAAGAGCATGTGGGCAAGGTTACCAACGTGAGATTTGCAGTTCCAGCATGTAGGGCTCTCACTGAGGTCAAGTTTAAAAATTCTCTCGGGGGTCCAGTATGTCCTATTTATTAGCATAAGTTTGGTTTGCGATAATATTGGAGAGATTTTATTCGAGAAGCGGGTGATATGTATTCTCTCCCAGTCGAATGGGATATTGCTAGAGTTGGGTTCAGATTCCCATTTTACTTCACATTTCATGTGAGATTTGCGAGGTTTAGGGGATAGAAGTTTATATATTTTAGAGTCGGTGTGTCCTGACTTTAGCATCTGTAGCATCTTTGGGAGTATCGACGGGTCGGAAGGTTTAATAGAGCGCATCGTGAGGAGTGATTTTAGTTTTAGGAATTTATAAAAATCTATCGGTTTTAGCCCGCATCGAGACTGCAGCACGGAGAAAGGTAAGGGGAGGGTCCCTGTAAAAAGGTCTTTGACTAGATTTATGCCATTTTTAGACCAATGTTCCCAATGGATCATCTCTCCATCAACCTTCAAATTCGGGTTGCGCCAGAGAGAGGACAAGTTGGACTTGTTGATTTTTAGTGTGGAGAAGTGTTCCAGTCGTAATAGGGCTCTTTTAGTGTTAAACAAAATATATTTTGAGTGTGGTAAAGAGGATATATCCATAGTGAGGAGAGCAGGCAGAGGCATATCAGTGTTGATTGATCTTTCTATGTCCATCCAGACTGGGATGTAGTCAGCCTGAGGGAGTAGCCAGTTAGAACCTTGTTTACAAAGATACGCGGTTTGATACTTCCTAAAGTTCGGGAGGCCCAGACCACCTTTTTATTTGGGTAATTGAAGTTTTTTCATAGATATTCTGGGTTTCTTACCTTGCCAAAGGAACGTGTTAAAAAGTTTATAGATCCTACTCAGGAAGTCATTTGAAAACGTCATTGGTAGCATACTGGCTAGATAGTTAACAAGAGGAGTAATCATCATTTTTAATGTCTCAGCTCTTCCCCACCAGGATAAAAATGTAGGTGACTAACCATCTAACAATGAAGAGATTTTCTTGGTGAGGGCATTTTCATTGGTCTGGAGGGTGGCGATCAGATCTCTGGTGAAGTCTAAGCCCAGATACTTGAAGCACTTAGGTTGCCATAGGAGACCCGAGTTACCAATAATTTCTTTTCCACCAAGGTTGTTCAGGAGCTTTACCTCAGTCTTGTCTTTGTTCAATTAATACCCAGATACTGTAGCAAAGTCATCTATTGAGGACATGAGTGCAGGGATAGCAGCTTCCGCATTCTCGGAGACAACTAACACGTCATCGGCATAAGCAGTTATTTTAACCGTGCAGTTGTTGAAACGTATCCCTGTGATCTGTTTATTGTTCCTAAGGTGATAGAGGAAAGGTTCAATAGCAAGTAGGAATAGAGAGGGTGAAAGAGGGCATCCTTGCCTTGTTCCCTGCTCTAATTGGAAGGAGGATGAGAGGCAGCCTCCCTCTCTGACCCTGGCCGAAGGGTTAAAATATAGTGGCATCACCATATGCAAAAATTCTCACCCAAATTAAATTTATCAAGTGTTGCTTTCAAGTAGGCCCAATCAACTTTGTCGAAAGCCTTTTCGGCATCCAAAGTGATAGCAACTGTTGGTGAGTCAGTAAGTTTGGCTCTCTCTAGGACATGAGCTAGGACATGAGTATTATCACTAGACAGTCTGTTTTTTAAAAAACCAACTTGTGAGGGATGGATAAGTTTGGGTAAGAATTTTTAAAGGCGCTTGGCGAGGATCATTGCATAAATTTAAGTTAATTAGAGATATCGGCCTATAGTTTTTAGGGAGTGTTGGGTCCTTTCCTTCTTTGCGAATTACTGCTATGATAGCTTCTGCTGGTGTCCCATTAATCTGTCCAGAGTCACTAAATTCTTTGAACAAGTTTAAAAGTGGGAGAGTCAGTGCTGAGGAGAAGCACTTGTAAAATTTGGCATTAAACCCATCAGGGCCCGGAGCCTTCCCAGCACTGAGTGCAAAAGAATGCTGGACAATGCAAGCATTCACCTCCAGTCACAAGGATCTGGGTTAAATCCATCATTCTTTTGCTCACCACACCACCCCAGTTTGGACCCAGCCATATGCAAATCAGTCTTGACACTGTTCCTTGTGGGAACAGTCCAGCCCGAACTGCCAAGCCAGGTCCTCCCTGGACCGGAAACAAGCATCCTGGGACCGGTTTCAGGGCATCACCCTTCTTCAGCCAGGCTAGCTTGAATCCAGTGGTGTAGTGAGCACGGGACCCACGTCTGGGCATACCCTTCCCACTTAGGGCGACAAATGCAAAGAAACAATTGATGGACGGAATGCTGGACAATGCAAACATTCACCCCCAGTCACAAGGATCTGGGTTAAATCCATCATTCTTTTGCTCAACACACCACACCAGTTTGGACCCAGCCATATGCAAATCAGTCTTGACCCTGTTCCTTGTGGGACCAGTCCAGCCTGAACTGCCAAGCCAGGTCCTCCCTGGACCGGAAACAAGACTCCTGGGACCGGTTTCAGGGCATCACCCTTCATCAGCCAGGCTAGCTTGAATCCAGTGGTGTAGTAAGCACGGGACCCACGTCTGGGCATACCCTTCCCACTTAGGGCAACATATACAAAAGACACAATTGATTGACAGAATGCTGGACAATGCAAACATTCACCCCCAGTCACAAGGATCTGGGTTAAATCCATCACTCTTTTGCTCACCACATCACCCCAGTTTGGACCCAGCCATATGCAAATCAGTCTTGACACTGTTCCTTGTGGGAACAGTCCAGCCCGAACTGCCAAGCCAGGTCCTCCCTGGACAGGAAACAAGCATCCTGGGACCGGTTTCAGGGCATCACCCTTCATCAGCCAGGCTAGCTTGAATCCAGTGGTGTAGTGAGCACGGGACCCACGTCTGGGCATACCCTTCCCACTTAGGGCAACATATACAAAAGACACAATTGATTGACAGAATGCTGGACAATGCAAACATTCACCCCCAGTCACAAGGATCTGGGTTAAATCCATCATTCTTTTGCTCACCACACCACCCCAGTTTGGACCCAGCCATATGCAAATCAGTCTTGACCCTGTTCCTTGTGGGAACAGTCCAGCCCGAACTGCCAAGCCAGGTCCTCCCTGGACAGGAAACAAGCATCCTGGGACCGGTTTCAGGGCATCACCCTTCATCAGCCAGGCTAGCTTGAATCCAGTGGTGTAGTGAGCACGGGACCCACGTCTGGGCATACCCTTCCCACTTAGGGCGACAAATGCAAAAGAAACAATTGATGGACGGAATGCTGGACAATGCAAACATTCACCCCCAGTCACAAGGATCTGGGTTAAATCCATCATTCTTTTGCTCACCACACCACCCCAGTTTGGACCCAGCCATATGCAAATCAGTCTTGACCCTGTTCCTTGTGGGAACAGTCCAGCCCGAACTGCCAAGCCAGGTCCTCCCTGGACCGGAAACAAGCATCCTGGGACCGGTTTCAGGGCATCACCCTTCTTCAGCCAGGCTAGCTTGAATCCAGTGGTGTAGTGAGCACGGGACCCACGTCTGGGCATACCCTTCCCACTTAGGGCGACAAATGCAAAAGAAACAATTGATGGACGGAATGCTGGACAATGCAAACATTCACCCCCAGTCACAAGGATCTGGGTTAAATCCATCATTCTTTTGCTCACCACACCACCCCAGTTTGGACCCAGCCATATGCAAATCAGTCTTGACCCTGTTCCTTGTGGGAACAGTCCAGCCCGAACTGCCAAGCCAGGTCCTCCCTGGACCGGAAACAAGCATCCTGGGACCGGTTTCAGGGCATCACCCTTCTTCAGCCAGGCTAGCTTGAATCCAGTGGTGTAGTGAGCACGGGACCCACGTCTGGGCATACCCTTCCCACTTAGGGCGACAAATGCAAAAGAAACAATTGATGGACGGAATGCTGGACAATGCAAACATTCACCCCCAGTCACAAGGATCTGGGTTAAATCCATCATTCTTTTGCTCACCACACCACCCCAGTTTGGACCCAGCCATATGCAAATCAGTCTTGACCCTGTTCCTTGTGGGAACAGTCCAGCCCGAACTGCCAAGCCAGGTCCTCCCTGGACCGGAAACAAGCATCCTGGGACCGGTTTCAGGGCATCACCCTTCTTCAGCCAGGCTAGCTTGAATCCAGTGGTGTAGTGAGCACGGGACCCACGTCTGGGCATACCCTTCCCACTTAGGGCGACAAATGCAAAAGAAACAATTGATGGACGGAATGCTGGACAATGCAAACATTCACCCCCAGTCACAAGGATCTGGGTTAAATCCATCATTCTTTTGCTCACCACACCACCCCAGTTTGGACCCAGCCATATGCAAATCCAGTCTTGACCCTGTTCCTTGTGGGAACAGTCCAGCCCGAACTGCCAAGCCAGGTCCTCCCTGGACCGGAAACAAGCATCCTGGGACCGGTTTCAGGGCATCACCCTTCTTCAGCCAGGCTAGCTTGAATCCAGTGGTGTAGTGAGCACGGGACCCACGTCTGGGCATACCCTTCCCACTTAGGGCGACAAATGCAAAAGAAACAATTGATGGACGGAATGCTGGACAATGCAAACATTCACCCCCAGTCACAAGGATCTGGGTTAAATCCATCATTCTTTTGCTCACCACACCACCCCAGTTTGGACCCAGCCATATGCAAATCAGTCTTGACCCTGTTCCTTGTGGGAACAGTCCAGCCCGAACTGCCAAGCCAGGTCCTCCCTGGACCGGAAACAAGCATCCTGGGACCGGTTTCAGGGCATCACCCTTCTTCAGCCAGGCTAGCTTGAATCCAGTGGTGTAGTGAGCACGGGACCCACGTCTGGGCATACCCTTCCCACTTAGGGCGACAAATGCAAAAGAAACAATTGATGGACGGAATGCTGGACAATGCAAGCATTCACCCCCAGTCACAAGGATCTGGGTTAAATCCATCATTCTTTTGCTCACCACACCACCCCAGTTTGGACCCAGCCATATGCAAATCAGTCTTGACCCTGTTCCTTGTGGGAACAGTCCAGCCCGAACTGCCAAGCCAGGTCCTCCCTGGACCGGAAACAAGCATCCTGGGACCGGTTTCAGGGCATCACCCTTCTTCAGCCAGGCTAGCTTGAATCCAGTGGTGTAGTGAGCACGGGACCCACGTCTGGGCATACCCTTCCCACTTAGGGCGACAAATGCAAAAGAAACAATTGATGGACGGAATGCTGGACAATGCAAACATTCACCCCCAGTCACAAGGATCTGGGTTAAATCCATCATTCTTTTGCTCACCACACCCACCCCAGTTTGGACCCAGCCATATGCAAATCAGTCTTGACCCTGTTCCTTGTGGGAACAGTCCAGCCCGAACTGCCAAGCCAGGTCCTCCCTGGACCGGAAACAAGCATCCTGGGACCGGTTTCAGGGCATCACCCTTCATCAGCCAGGCTAGCTTGAATCCAGTGGTGTAGTGAGCACGGGACCCACGTCTGGGCATACCCTTCCCACTTAGGGCGACAAATGCAAAGAAACAATTGATGGACGGAATGCTGGACAATGCAAACATTCACCCCCAGTCACAAGGATCTGGGTTAAATCCATCATTCTTTTGCTCACCACACCACCCCAGTTTGGACCCAGCCATATGCAAATCAGTCTTGACACTGTTCCTTGTGGGACCAGTCCAGCCCGAACTGCCAAGCCAGGTCCTCCCTGGACCGGAAACAAGCATCCTGGGACCAGTTTCAGGGCATCACCCTTCATCAGCCAGGCTAGCTTGAATCCAGTGGTGTAGTGAGCACGGGACCCACGTCTGAGCATACCCTTCCCACTTAGGGTGACAAATGCAAAAGAAACAATTGATGGACAGAATGCTGGACAATGCAAGCATTCACCCCCAGTCACAAGGATCTGGGTTAAATCCATCATTCTTTTGCTCACCACACCACCCCAGTTTGGACCCAGCCATATGCAAATCAGTCTTGACACTGTTCCTTGTGGGACCAGTCCAGCCCGAACTGCCAAGCCAGGTCCTCCCTGGACCGGAAACAAGCATCCTGGGACCAGTTTCAGGGCATCACCCTTCATCAGCCAGGCTAGCTTGAATCCAGTGGTGTAGTGAGCACGGGACCCAGGTCTGAGCATACCCTTCCCACTTAGGGTGACAAATGCAAAAGAAACAATTGATGGACAGAATGCTGGACAATGCAAACATTCACCCCCAGTCACAAGGATCTGGGTTAAATCCATCATTCTTTTGCTCACCACACCACCCCAGTTTGGACCCAGCCATATGCAAATCAGTCTTGACACTGTTCCTTGTGGGACCAGTCCAGCCCGAACTGCCAAGCCAGGTCCTCCCTGGACCGGAAACAAGCATCCTGGGACCAGTTTCAGGGCATCACCCTTCATCAGCCAGGCTAGCTTGAATCCAGTGGTGTAGTGAGCACGGGACCCACGTCTGAGCATACCCTTCCCACTTAGGGCGACAAATGCAAAAGACACAATTGATGGACAGAATGCTGGACAATGCAAACATTCACCCCCAGTCACAAGGATCTGGGTTAAATCCATCATTCTTTTGCTCAACACACCACACCAGTTTGGACCCAGCCATATGCAAATCAGTCTTGACCCTGTTCCTTGTGGGACCAGTCCAGCCTGAACTGCCAAGCCAGGTCCTCCCTGGACCGGAAACAAGACTCCTGGGACCGGTTTCAGGGCATCACCCTTCATCAGCCAGGCTAGCTTGAATCCAGTGGTGTAGTAAGCACGGGACCCACGTCTGGGCATACCCTTCCCACTTAGGGCAACATATACAAAAGACACAATTGATTGACAGAATGCTGGACAATGCAAACATTCACCCCCAGTCACAAGGATCTGGGTTAAATCCATCACTCTTTTGCTCACCACATCACCCCAGTTTGGACCCAGCCATATGCAAATCAGTCTTGACACTGTTCCTTGTGGGAACAGTCCAGCCCGAACTGCCAAGCCAGGTCCTCCCTGGACAGGAAACAAGCATCCTGGGACCGGTTTCAGGGCATCACCCTTCATCAGCCAGGCTAGCTTGAATCCAGTGGTGTAGTGAGCACGGGACCCACGTCTGGGCATACCCTTCCCACTTAGGGCAACATATACAAAAGACACAATTGATTGACAGAATGCTGGACAATGCAAACATTCACCCCCAGTCACAAGGATCTGGGTTAAATCCATCATTCTTTTGCTCACCACACCACCCCAGTTTGGACCCATCCATATGCAAATCAGTCTTGACCCTGTTCCTTGTGGGAACTCCCAGTCCGAACTGCTAAGCCAGGTCCTACCTGGACAGGAAACAAGCATCCTGGGACCGGTTTCAGGGCATCACCCTTCATCAGCCAGGCTAGCTTGAATCCAGTGGTGTAGTGAGCACGGGACCCACGTCTGGGCATACCCTTCCCACTTAGGGCAACAAATGCAAAAGACACAATTGATGGACAGAATGCTGGACAATGCAAACATTCACCCCCAGTCACAAGGATCTGGGTTAAATCCATCATTCTTTTGCTCACCACACCACCCCAGTTTGGACCCAGCCATATGCAAATCAGTCTTGACCCTGTTCCTTGTGGGACCAGTCCAGCCCGAACTGCCAAGCCAGGTCCTCCCTGGACCGGAAACAAGCATCCTGGGACCGGTTTCAGGGCATCACCCTTCATCAGCCAGGCTAGCTTGAATCCAGTGGTGTAGTGAGCACGGGACCCACGTCTGGGCATACCCTTCCCACTTAGGGCAACATATACAAAAGACACAATTGATTGACAGAATGCTGGACAATGCAAACATTCACCCCCAGTCACAAGGATCTGGGTTAAATCCATCATTCTTTTGCTCACCACATCACCCCAGTTTGGACCCAGCCATATGCAAATCAGTCTTGACACTGTTCCTTGTGGGAACAGTCCAGCCCGAACTGCCAAGCCAGGTCCTCCCTGGACAGGAAACAAGCATCCTGGGACCGGTTTCAGGGCATCACCCTTCATCAGCCAGGCTAGCTTGAATCCAGTGGTGTAGTGAGCACGGGACCCACGTCTGGGCATACCCTTCCCACTTAGGGCAACATATACAAAAGACACAATTGATGGACAGAATGCTGGACAATGCAAACATTCACCCCCAGTCACAAGGATCTGGGTTAAATCCATCATTCTTTTGCTCACCACACCACACCAGTTTGGACCCAGCCATATGCAAATCAGTCTTGACCCTGTTCCTTGTGGGACCAGTCCAGCCCGAACTGCCAAGCCAGGTCCTCCCTGGACCGGAAACAAGCACTCCTGGGACCGGTTTCAGGGCATCACCCTTCATCAGCCAGGCTAGCTTGAATCCAGTGGTGTAGTGAGCACGGGACCCACGTCTGGGCATACCCTTCCCACTTAGGGCAACATATACAAACGACACAATTGATTGACAGAATGCTGGACAATGCAAACATTCACCCCCAGTCACAAGGATCTGGGTTAAATCCATCACTCTTTTGCTCACCACATCACCCCAGTTTGGACCCAGCCATATGCAAATCAGTCTTGACACTGTTCCTTGTGGGAACAGTCCAGCCCGAACTGCCAAGCCAGGTCCTCCCTGGACAGGAAACAAGCATCCTGGGACCGGTTTCAGGGCATCACCCTTCATCAGCCAGGCTAGCTTGAATCCAGTGGTGTAGTGAGCACGGGACCCACGTCTGGGCATACCCTTCCCACTTAGGGCAACATATACAAAAGACACAATTGATTGACAGAATGCTGGACAATGCAAACATTCACCCCCAGTCACAAGGATCTGGGTTAAATCCATCATTCTTTTGCTCACCACACCACCCCAGTTTGGACCCAGCCATATGCAAATCAGTCTTGACACTGTTCCTTGTGGGACCAGTCCAGCCCGAACTGCTGAATTCAAACTGGAATGGCATGGTGAGCAAAAAAATGATGGATTTAGGCCCAGATCTCTGTACTGGGGTGAATGTATGACATTGTTCTGCATTCTGTCCATCAATTGTTGTTTTTGCATTTCTCACCCCGAGTGGGACGGGTATGCCCAGACGTGGGTCCCGTGCTCTCCATGCCACTGGAATCAAGCTATCCTGGCTGAAGAGGGGTGAAACCCCGAAACCGGTCCTAGGATGCTTGTTTCCAGTCCAGGGAGGACCTGGCCTGGCAGTTCGGGCTGGACTGTTCCCATGGGGCGCAGGGTCAAGACTGATTTGCATATGGCTGGGTTCAAACTGGAATGGCATGGTGAGCAAAAAAATGATGGATTTAGGCCCAGATCTCTGTACTGGGGTGAATGTATGACATTGTTCTGCATTCTGTCCATCAATTGTTGTTTTTGCATTTCTCACCCCGAGTGGGACGGGTATGCCCAGACGTGGGTCCCGTGCTCTCCATGCCACTGGAATCAAGCTATCCTGGCTGAAGAGGGGTGAAACCCCGAAACCGGTCCTAGGATGCTTGTTTCCAGTCCAGGGAGGACCTGGCCTGGCAGTTCGGGCTGGACTGTTCCCATGGGGCGCAGGGTCAAGACTGATTTGCATATGGCTGGGTTCAAACTGGAATGGCATGGTGAGCAAAAAAATGATGGATTTAGGCCCAGATCTCTGTACTGGGGTGAATGTATGACATTGTTCTGCATTCTGTCCATCAATTGTTGTTTTTGCATTTCTCACCCCGAGTGGGACGGGTATGCCCAGACGTGGGTCCCGTGCTCTCCATGCCACTGGAATCAAGCTATCCTGGCTGAAGAGGGGTGAAACCCCGAAACCGGTCCTAGGATGCTTGTTTCCAGTCCAGGGAGGACCTGGCCTGGCAGTTCGGGCTGGACTGTTCCCATGGGGCGCAGGGTCAAGACTGATTTGCATATGGCTGGGTTCAAACTGGAATGGCATGGTGAGCAAAAAAATGATGGATTTAGGCCCAGATCTCTGTACTGGGGTGAATGTATGACATTGTTCTGCATTCTGTCCATCAATTGTTGTTTTTGCATTTCTCACCCCGAGTGGGACGGGTATGCCCAGACGTGGGTCCCGTGCTCTCCATGCCACTGGAATCAAGCTATCCTGGCTGAAGAGGGGTGAAACCCCGAAACCGGTCCTAGGATGCTTGTTTCCAGTCCAGGGAGGACCTGGCCTGGCAGTTCGGGCTGGACTGTTCCCATGGGGCGCAGGGTCAAGACTGATTTGCATATGGCTGGGTTCAAACTGGAATGGCATGGTGAGCAAAAAAATGATGGATTTAGGCCCAGATCTCTGTACTGGGGTGAATGTATGACATTGTTCTGCATTCTGTCCATCAATTGTTGTTTTTGCATTTCTCACCCCGAGTGGGACGGGTATGCCCAGACGTGGGTCCCGTGCTCTCCATGCCACTGGAATCAAGCTATCCTGGCTGAAGAGGGGTGAAACCCCGAAACCGGTCCTAGGATGCTTGTTTCCAGTCCAGGGAGGACCTGGCCTGGCAGTTCGGGCTGGACTGTTCCCATGGGGCGCAGGGTCAAGACTGATTTGCATATGGCTGGGTTCAAACTGGAATGGCATGGTGAGCAAAAAAATGATGGATTTAGGCCCAGATCTCTGTACTGGGGTGAATGTATGACATTGTTCTGCATTCTGTCCATCAATTGTTGTTTTTGCATTTCTCACCCCGAGTGGGACGGGTATGCCCAGACGTGGGTCCCGTGCTCTCCATGCCACTGGAATCAAGCTATCCTGGCTGAAGAGGGGTGAAACCCCGAAACCGGTCCTAGGATGCTTGTTTCCAGTCCAGGGAGGACCTGGCCTGGCAGTTCGGGCTGGACTGTTCCCATGGGGCGCAGGGTCAAGACTGATTTGCATATGGCTGGGTTCAAACTGGAATGGCATGGTGAGCAAAAAAATGATGGATTTAGGCCCAGATCTCTGTACTGGGGTGAATGTATGACATTGTTCTGCATTCTGTCCATCAATTGTTGTTTTTGCATTTCTCACCCCGAGTGGGACGGGTATGCCCAGACGTGGGTCCCGTGCTCTCCATGCCACTGGAATCAAGCTATCCTGGCTGAAGAGGGGTGAAACCCCGAAACCGGTCCTAGGATGCTTGTTTCCAGTCCAGGGAGGACCTGGCCTGGCAGTTCGGGCTGGACTGTTCCCATGGGGCGCAGGGTCAAGACTGATTTGCATATGGCTGGGTTCAAACTGGAATGGCATGGTGAGCAAAAAAATGATGGATTTAGGCCCAGATCTCTGTACTGGGGTGAATGTATGACATTGTTCTGCATTCTGTCCATCAATTGTTGTTTTTGCATTTCTCACCCCGAGTGGGACGGGTATGCCCAGACGTGGGTCCCGTGCTCTCCATGCCACTGGAATCAAGCTATCCTGGCTGAAGAGGGGTGAAACCCCGAAACCGGTCCTAGGATGCTTGTTTCCAGTCCAGGGAGGACCTGGCCTGGCAGTTCGGGCTGGACTGTTCCCATGGGGCGCAGGGTCAAGACTGATTTGCATATGGCTGGGTTCAAACTGGAATGGCATGGTGAGCAAAAAAATGATGGATTTAGGCCCAGATCTCTGTACTGGGGTGAATGTATGACATTGTTCTGCATTCTGTCCATCAATTGTTGTTTTTGCATTTCTCACCCCGAGTGGGACGGGTATGCCCAGACGTGGGTCCCGTGCTCTCCATGCCACTGGAATCAAGCTATCCTGGCTGAAGAGGGGTGAAACCCCGAAACCGGTCCTAGGATGCTTGTTTCCAGTCCAGGGAGGACCTGGCCTGGCAGTTCGGGCTGGACTGTTCCCATGGGGCGCAGGGTCAAGACTGATTTGCATATGGCTGGGTTCAAACTGGAATGGCATGGTGAGCAAAAAAATGATGGATTTAGGCCCAGATCTCTGTACTGGGGTGAATGTATGACATTGTTCTGCATTCTGTCCATCAATTGTTGTTTTTGCATTTCTCACCCCGAGTGGGACGGGTATGCCCAGACGTGGGTCCCGTGCTCTCCATGCCACTGGAATCAAGCTATCCTGGCTGAAGAGGGGTGAAACCCCGAAACCGGTCCTAGGATGCTTGTTTCCAGTCCAGGGAGGACCTGGCCTGGCAGTTCGGGCTGGACTGTTCCCATGGGGCGCAGGGTCAAGACTGATTTGCATATGGCTGGGTTCAAACTGGAATGGCATGGTGAGCAAAAAAATGATGGATTTAGGCCCAGATCTCTGTACTGGGGTGAATGTATGACATTGTTCTGCATTCTGTCCATCAATTGTTGTTTTTGCATTTCTCACCCCGAGTGGGACGGGTATGCCCAGACGTGGGTCCCGTGCTCTCCATGCCACTGGAATCAAGCTATCCTGGCTGAAGAGGGGTGAAACCCCGAAACCGGTCCTAGGATGCTTGTTTCCAGTCCAGGGAGGACCTGGCCTGGCAGTTCGGGCTGGACTGTTCCCATGGGGCGCAGGGTCAAGACTGATTTGCATATGGCTGGGTTCAAACTGGAATGGCATGGTGAGCAAAAAAATGATGGATTTAGGCCCAGATCTCTGTACTGGGGTGAATGTATGACATTGTTCTGCATTCTGTCCATCAATTGTTGTTTTTGCATTTCTCACCCCGAGTGGGACGGGTATGCCCAGACGTGGGTCCCGTGCTCTCCATGCCACTGGAATCAAGCTATCCTGGCTGAAGAGGGGTGAAACCCCGAAACCGGTCCTAGGATGCTTGTTTCCAGTCCAGGGAGGACCTGGCCTGGCAGTTCGGGCTGGACTGTTCCCATGGGGCGCAGGGTCAAGACTGATTTGCATATGGCTGGGTTCAAACTGGAATGGCATGGTGAGCAAAAAAATGATGGATTTAGGCCCAGATCTCTGTACTGGGGTGAATGTATGACATTGTTCTGCATTCTGTCCATCAATTGTTGTTTTTGCATTTCTCACCCCGAGTGGGACGGGTATGCCCAGACGTGGGTCCCGTGCTCTCCATGCCACTGGAATCAAGCTATCCTGGCTGAAGAGGGGTGAAACCCCGAAACCGGTCCTAGGATGCTTGTTTCCAGTCCAGGGAGGACCTGGCCTGGCAGTTCGGGCTGGACTGTTCCCATGGGGCGCAGGGTCAAGACTGATTTGCATATGGCTGGGTTCAAACTGGAATGGCATGGTGAGCAAAAAAATGATGGATTTAGGCCCAGATCTCTGTACTGGGGTGAATGTATGACATTGTTCTGCATTCTGTCCATCAATTGTTGTTTTTGCATTTCTCACCCCGAGTGGGACGGGTATGCCCAGACGTGGGTCCCGTGCTCTCCATGCCACTGGAATCAAGCTATCCTGGCTGAAGAGGGGTGAAACCCCGAAACCGGTCCTAGGATGCTTGTTTCCAGTCCAGGGAGGACCTGGCCTGGCAGTTCGGGCTGGACTGTTCCCATGGGGCGCAGGGTCAAGACTGATTTGCATATGGCTGGGTTCAAACTGGAATGGCATGGTGAGCAAAAAAATGATGGATTTAGGCCCAGATCTCTGTACTGGGGTGAATGTATGACATTGTTCTGCATTCTGTCCATCAATTGTTGTTTTTGCATTTCTCACCCCGAGTGGGACGGGTATGCCCAGACGTGGGTCCCGTGCTCTCCATGCCACTGGAATCAAGCTATCCTGGCTGAAGAGGGGTGAAACCCCGAAACCGGTCCTAGGATGCTTGTTTCCAGTCCAGGGAGGACCTGGCCTGGCAGTTCGGGCTGGACTGTTCCCATGGGGCGCAGGGTCAAGACTGATTTGCATATGGCTGGGTTCAAACTGGAATGGCATGGTGAGCAAAAAAATGATGGATTTAGGCCCAGATCTCTGTACTGGGGTGAATGTATGACATTGTTCTGCATTCTGTCCATCAATTGTTGTTTTTGCATTTCTCACCCCGAGTGGGACGGGTATGCCCAGACGTGGGTCCCGTGCTCTCCATGCCACTGGAATCAAGCTATCCTGGCTGAAGAGGGGTGAAACCCCGAAACCGGTCCTAGGATGCTTGTTTCCAGTCCAGGGAGGACCTGGCCTGGCAGTTCGGGCTGGACTGTTCCCATGGGGCGCAGGGTCAAGACTGATTTGCATATGGCTGGGTTCAAACTGGAATGGCATGGTGAGCAAAAAAATGATGGATTTAGGCCCAGATCTCTGTACTGGGGTGAATGTATGACATTGTTCTGCATTCTGTCCATCAATTGTTGTTTTTGCATTTCTCACCCCGAGTGGGACGGGTATGCCCAGACGTGGGTCCCGTGCTCTCCATGCCACTGGAATCAAGCTATCCTGGCTGAAGAGGGGTGAAACCCCGAAACCGGTCCTAGGATGCTTGTTTCCAGTCCAGGGAGGACCTGGCCTGGCAGTTCGGGCTGGACTGTTCCCATGGGGCGCAGGGTCAAGACTGATTTGCATATGGCTGGGTTCAAACTGGAATGGCATGGTGAGCAAAAAAATGATGGATTTAGGCCCAGATCTCTGTACTGGGGTGAATGTATGACATTGTTCTGCATTCTGTCCATCAATTGTTGTTTTTGCATTTCTCACCCCGAGTGGGACGGGTATGCCCAGACGTGGGTCCCGTGCTCTCCATGCCACTGGAATCAAGCTATCCTGGCTGAAGAGGGGTGAAACCCCGAAACCGGTCCTAGGATGCTTGTTTCCAGTCCAGGGAGGACCTGGCCTGGCAGTTCGGGCTGGACTGTTCCCATGGGGCGCAGGGTCAAGACTGATTTGCATATGGCTGGGTTCAAACTGGAATGGCATGGTGAGCAAAAAAATGATGGATTTAGGCC
This sequence comes from Calotriton arnoldi, assembly GCA_963921515.1. NCBI lineage: Eukaryota > Metazoa > Chordata > Amphibia > Caudata > Salamandridae > Calotriton > Calotriton arnoldi. Next base: position 50,922 of record CAWUFW010022013.1, on the reverse strand, counting down.
CAGATCTCTGTACTGGGGTGAATGTATGACATTGTTCTGCATTCTGTCCATCAATTGTTGTTTTTGCATTTCTCACCCCGAGTGGGACGGGTATGCCCAGACGTGGGTCCCGTGCTCTCCATGCCACTGGAATCAAGCTATCCTGGCTGAAGAGGGGTGAAACCCCGAAACCGGTCCTAGGATGCTTGTTTCCAGTCCAGGGAGGACCTGGCCTGGCAGTTCGGGCTGGACTGTTCCCATGGGGCGCAGGGTCAAGACTGATTTGCATATGGCTGGGTTCAAACTGGAATGGCATGGTGAGCAAAAAAATGATGGATTTAGGCCCAGATCTCTGTACTGGGGTGAATGTATGACATTGTTCTGCATTCTGTCCATCAATTGTTGTTTTTGCATTTCTCACCCCGAGTGGGACGGGTATGCCCAGACGTGGGTCCCGTGCTCTCCATGCCACTGGAATCAAGCTATCCTGGCTGAAGAGGGGTGAAACCCCGAAACCGGTCCTAGGATGCTTGTTTCCAGTCCAGGGAGGACCTGGCCTGGCAGTTCGGGCTGGACTGTTCCCATGGGGCGCAGGGTCAAGACTGATTTGCATATGGCTGGGTTCAAACTGGAATGGCATGGTGAGCAAAAAAATGATGGATTTAGGCCCAGATCTCTGTACTGGGGTGAATGTATGACATTGTTCTGCATTCTGTCCATCAATTGTTGTTTTTGCATTTCTCACCCCGAGTGGGACGGGTATGCCCAGACGTGGGTCCCGTGCTCTCCATGCCACTGGAATCAAGCTATCCTGGCTGAAGAGGGGTGAAACCCCGAAACCGGTCCTAGGATGCTTGTTTCCAGTCCAGGGAGGACCTGGCCTGGCAGTTCGGGCTGGACTGTTCCCATGGGGCGCAGGGTCAAGACTGATTTGCATATGGCTGGGTTCAAACTGGAATGGCATGGTGAGCAAAAAAATGATGGATTTAGGCCCAGATCTCTGTACTGGGGTGAATGTATGACATTGTTCTGCATTCTGTCCATCAATTGTTGTTTTTGCATTTCTCACCCCGAGTGGGACGGGTATGCCCAGACGTGGGTCCCGTGCTCTCCATGCCACTGGAATCAAGCTATCCTGGCTGAAGAGGGGTGAAACCCCGAAACCGGTCCTAGGATGCTTGTTTCCAGTCCAGGGAGGACCTGGCCTGGCAGTTCGGGCTGGACTGTTCCCATGGGGCGCAGGGTCAAGACTGATTTGCATATGGCTGGGTTCAAACTGGAATGGCATGGTGAGCAAAAAAATGATGGATTTAGGCCCAGATCTCTGTACTGGGGTGAATGTATGACATTGTTCTGCATTCTGTCCATCAATTGTTGTTTTTGCATTTCTCACCCCGAGTGGGACGGGTATGCCCAGACGTGGGTCCCGTGCTCTCCATGCCACTGGAATCAAGCTATCCTGGCTGAAGAGGGGTGAAACCCCGAAACCGGTCCTAGGATGCTTGTTTCCAGTCCAGGGAGGACCTGGCCTGGCAGTTCGGGCTGGACTGTTCCCATGGGGCGCAGGGTCAAGACTGATTTGCATATGGCTGGGTTCAAACTGGAATGGCATGGTGAGCAAAAAAATGATGGATTTAGGCCCAGATCTCTGTACTGGGGTGAATGTATGACATTGTTCTGCATTCTGTCCATCAATTGTTGTTTTTGCATTTCTCACCCCGAGTGGGACGGGTATGCCCAGACGTGGGTCCCGTGCTCTCCATGCCACTGGAATCAAGCTATCCTGGCTGAAGAGGGGTGAAACCCCGAAACCGGTCCTAGGATGCTTGTTTCCAGTCCAGGGAGGACCTGGCCTGGCAGTTCGGGCTGGACTGTTCCCATGGGGCGCAGGGTCAAGACTGATTTGCATATGGCTGGGTTCAAACTGGAATGGCATGGTGAGCAAAAAAATGATGGATTTAGGCCCAGATCTCTGTACTGGGGTGAATGTATGACATTGTTCTGCATTCTGTCCATCAATTGTTGTTTTTGCATTTCTCACCCCGAGTGGGACGGGTATGCCCAGACGTGGGTCCCGTGCTCTCCATGCCACTGGAATCAAGCTATCCTGGCTGAAGAGGGGTGAAACCCCGAAACCGGTCCTAGGATGCTTGTTTCCAGTCCAGGGAGGACCTGGCCTGGCAGTTCGGGCTGGACTGTTCCCATGGGGCGCAGGGTCAAGACTGATTTGCATATGGCTGGGTTCAAACTGGAATGGCATGGTGAGCAAAAAAATGATGGATTTAGGCCCAGATCTCTGTACTGGGGTGAATGTATGACATTGTTCTGCATTCTGTCCATCAATTGTTGTTTTTGCATTTCTCACCCCGAGTGGGACGGGTATGCCCAGACGTGGGTCCCGTGCTCTCCATGCCACTGGAATCAAGCTATCCTGGCTGAAGAGGGGTGAAACCCCGAAACCGGTCCTAGGATGCTTGTTTCCAGTCCAGGGAGGACCTGGCCTGGCAGTTCGGGCTGGACTGTTCCCATGGGGCGCAGGGTCAAGACTGATTTGCATATGGCTGGGTTCAAACTGGAATGGCATGGTGAGCAAAAAAATGATGGATTTAGGCCCAGATCTCTGTACTGGGGTGAATGTATGACATTGTTCTGCATTCTGTCCATCAATTGTTGTTTTTGCATTTCTCACCCCGAGTGGGACGGGTATGCCCAGACGTGGGTCCCGTGCTCTCCATGCCACTGGAATCAAGCTATCCTGGCTGAAGAGGGGTGAAACCCCGAAACCGGTCCTAGGATGCTTGTTTCCAGTCCAGGGAGGACCTGGCCTGGCAGTTCGGGCTGGACTGTTCCCATGGGGCGCAGGGTCAAGACTGATTTGCATATGGCTGGGTTCAAACTGGAATGGCATGGTGAGCAAAAAAATGATGGATTTAGGCCCAGATCTCTGTACTGGGGTGAATGTATGACATTGTTCTGCATTCTGTCCATCAATTGTTGTTTTTGCATTTCTCACCCCGAGTGGGACGGGTATGCCCAGACGTGGGTCCCGTGCTCTCCATGCCACTGGAATCAAGCTATCCTGGCTGAAGAGGGGTGAAACCCCGAAACCGGTCCTAGGATGCTTGTTTCCAGTCCAGGGAGGACCTGGCCTGGCAGTTCGGGCTGGACTGTTCCCATGGGGCGCAGGGTCAAGACTGATTTGCATATGGCTGGGTTCAAACTGGAATGGCATGGTGAGCAAAAAAATGATGGATTTAGGCCCAGATCTCTGTACTGGGGTGAATGTATGACATTGTTCTGCATTCTGTCCATCAATTGTTGTTTTTGCATTTCTCACCCCGAGTGGGACGGGTATGCCCAGACGTGGGTCCCGTGCTCTCCATGCCACTGGAATCAAGCTATCCTGGCTGAAGAGGGTGAAACCCCGAAACCGGTCCTAGGATGCTTGTTTCCAGTCCAGGGAGGACCTGGCCTGGCAGTTCGGGCTGGACTGTTCCCATGGGGCGCAGGGTCAAGACTGATTTGCATATGGCTGGGTTCAAACTGGAATGGCATGGTGAGCAAAAAAATGATGGATTTAGGCCCAGATCTCTGTACTGGGGTGAATGTATGACATTGTTCTGCATTCTGTCCATCAATTGTTGTTTTTGCATTTCTCACCCCGAGTGGGACGGGTATGCCCAGACGTGGGTCCCGTGCTCTCCATGCCACTGGAATCAAGCTATCCTGGCTGAAGAGGGGTGAAACCCCGAAACCGGTCCTAGGATGCTTGTTTCCAGTCCAGGGAGGACCTGGCCTGGCAGTTCGGGCTGGACTGTTCCCATGGGGCGCAGGGTCAAGACTGATTTGCATATGGCTGGGTTCAAACTGGAATGGCATGGTGAGCAAAAAAATGATGGATTTAGGCCCAGATCTCTGTACTGGGGTGAATGTATGACATTGTTCTGCATTCTGTCCATCAATTGTTGTTTTTGCATTTCTCACCCCGAGTGGGACGGGTATGCCCAGACGTGGGTCCCGTGCTCTCCATGCCACTGGAATCAAGCTATCCTGGCTGAAGAGGGGTGAAACCCCGAAACCGGTCCTAGGATGCTTGTTTCCAGTCCAGGGAGGACCTGGCCTGGCAGTTCGGGCTGGACTGTTCCCATGGGGCGCAGGGTCAAGACTGATTTGCATATGGCTGGGTTCAAACTGGAATGGCATGGTGAGCAAAAAAATGATGGATTTAGGCCCAGATCTCTGTACTGGGGTGAATGTATGACATTGTTCTGCATTCTGTCCATCAATTGTTGTTTTTGCATTTCTCACCCCGAGTGGGACGGGTATGCCCAGACGTGGGTCCCGTGCTCTCCATGCCACTGGAATCAAGCTATCCTGGCTGAAGAGGGGTGAAACCCCGAAACCGGTCCTAGGATGCTTGTTTCCAGTCCAGGGAGGACCTGGCCTGGCAGTTCGGGCTGGACTGTTCCCATGGGGCGCAGGGTCAAGACTGATTTGCATATGGCTGGGTTCAAACTGGAATGGCATGGTGAGCAAAAAAATGATGGATTTAGGCCCAGATCTCTGTACTGGGGTGAATGTATGACATTGTTCTGCATTCTGTCCATCAATTGTTGTTTTTGCATTTCTCACCCCGAGTGGGACGGGTATGCCCAGACGTGGGTCCCGTGCTCTCCATGCCACTGGAATCAAGCTATCCTGGCTGAAGAGGGGTGAAACCCCGAAACCGGTCCTAGGATGCTTGTTTCCAGTCCAGGGAGGACCTGGCCTGGCAGTTCGGGCTGGACTGTTCCCATGGGGCGCAGGGTCAAGACTGATTTGCATATGGCTGGGTTCAAACTGGAATGGCATGGTGAGCAAAAAAATGATGGATTTAGGCCCAGATCTCTGTACTGGGGTGAATGTATGACATTGTTCTGCATTCTGTCCATCAATTGTTGTTTTTGCATTTCTCACCCCGAGTGGGACGGGTATGCCCAGACGTGGGTCCCGTGCTCTCCATGCCACTGGAATCAAGCTATCCTGGCTGAAGAGGGGTGAAACCCCGAAACCGGTCCTAGGATGCTTGTTTCCAGTCCAGGGAGGACCTGGCCTGGCAGTTCGGGCTGGACTGTTCCCATGGGGCGCAGGGTCAAGACTGATTTGCATATGGCTGGGTTCAAACTGGAATGGCATGGTGAGCAAAAAAATGATGGATTTAGGCCCAGATCTCTGTACTGGGGTGAATGTATGACATTGTTCTGCATTCTGTCCATCAATTGTTGTTTTTGCATTTCTCACCCCGAGTGGGACGGGTATGCCCAGACGTGGGTCCCGTGCTCTCCATGCCACTGGAATCAAGCTATCCTGGCTGAAGAGGGGTGAAACCCCGAAACCGGTCCTAGGATGCTTGTTTCCAGTCCAGGGAGGACCTGGCCTGGCAGTTCGGGCTGGACTGTTCCCATGGGGCGCAGGGTCAAGACTGATTTGCATATGGCTGGGTTCAAACTGGAATGGCATGGTGAGCAAAAAAATGATGGATTTAGGCCCAGATCTCTGTACTGGGGTGAATGTATGACATTGTTCTGCATTCTGTCCATCAATTGTTGTTTTTGCATTTCTCACCCCGAGTGGGACGGGTATGCCCAGACGTGGGTCCCGTGCTCTCCATGCCACTGGAATCAAGCTATCCTGGCTGAAGAGGGGTGAAACCCCGAAACCGGTCCTAGGATGCTTGTTTCCAGTCCAGGGAGGACCTGGCCTGGCAGTTCGGGCTGGACTGTTCCCATGGGGCGCAGGGTCAAGACTGATTTGCATATGGCTGGGTTCAAACTGGAATGGCATGGTGAGCAAAAAAATGATGGATTTAGGCCCAGATCTCTGTACTGGGGTGAATGTATGACATTGTTCTGCATTCTGTCCATCAATTGTTGTTTTTGCATTTCTCACCCCGAGTGGGACGGGTATGCCCAGACGTGGGTCCCGTGCTCTCCATGCCACTGGAATCAAGCTATCCTGGCTGAAGAGGGGTGAAACCCCGAAACCGGTCCTAGGATGCTTGTTTCCAGTCCAGGGAGGACCTGGCCTGGCAGTTCGGGCTGGACTGTTCCCATGGGGCGCAGGGTCAAGACTGATTTGCATATGGCTGGGTTCAAACTGGAATGGCATGGTGAGCAAAAAAATGATGGATTTAGGCCCAGATCTCTGTACTGGGGTGAATGTATGACATTGTTCTGCATTCTGTCCATCAATTGTTGTTTTTGCATTTCTCACCCCGAGTGGGACGGGTATGCCCAGACGTGGGTCCCGTGCTCTCCATGCCACTGGAATCAAGCTATCCTGGCTGAAGAGGGGTGAAACCCCGAAACCGGTCCTAGGATGCTTGTTTCCAGTCCAGGGAGGACCTGGCCTGGCAGTTCGGGCTGGACTGTTCCCATGGGGCGCAGGGTCAAGACTGATTTGCATATGGCTGGGTTCAAACTGGAATGGCATGGTGAGCAAAAAAATGATGGATTTAGGCCCAGATCTCTGTACTGGGGTGAATGTATGACATTGTTCTGCATTCTGTCCATCAATTGTTGTTTTTGCATTTCTCACCCCGAGTGGGACGGGTATGCCCAGACGTGGGTCCCGTGCTCTCCATGCCACTGGAATCAAGCTATCCTGGCTGAAGAGGGGTGAAACCCCGAAACCGGTCCTAGGATGCTTGTTTCCAGTCCAGGGAGGACCTGGCCTGGCAGTTCGGGCTGGACTGTTCCCATGGGGCGCAGGGTCAAGACTGATTTGCATATGGCTGGGTTCAAACTGGAATGGCATGGTGAGCAAAAAAATGATGGATTTAGGCCCAGATCTCTGTACTGGGGTGAATGTATGACATTGTTCTGCATTCTGTCCATCAATTGTTGTTTTTGCATTTCTCACCCCGAGTGGGACGGGTATGCCCAGACGTGGGTCCCGTGCTCTCCATGCCACTGGAATCAAGCTATCCTGGCTGAAGAGGGGTGAAACCCCGAAACCGGTCCTAGGATGCTTGTTTCCAGTCCAGGGAGGACCTGGCCTGGCAGTTCGGGCTGGACTGTTCCCATGGGGCGCAGGGTCAAGACTGATTTGCATATGGCTGGGTTCAAACTGGAATGGCATGGTGAGCAAAAAAATGATGGATTTAGGCCCAGATCTCTGTACTGGGGTGAATGTATGACATTGTTCTGCATTCTGTCCATCAATTGTTGTTTTTGCATTTCTCACCCCGAGTGGGACGGGTATGCCCAGACGTGGGTCCCGTGCTCTCCATGCCACTGGAATCAAGCTATCCTGGCTGAAGAGGGGTGAAACCCCGAAACCGGTCCTAGGATGCTTGTTTCCAGTCCAGGGAGGACCTGGCCTGGCAGTTCGGGCTGGACTGTTCCCATGGGGCGCAGGGTCAAGACTGATTTGCATATGGCTGGGTTCAAACTGGAATGGCATGGTGAGCAAAAAAATGATGGATTTAGGCCCAGATCTCTGTACTGGGGTGAATGTATGACATTGTTCTGCATTCTGTCCATCAATTGTTGTTTTTGCATTTCTCACCCCGAGTGGGACGGGTATGCCCAGACGTGGGTCCCGTGCTCTCCATGCCACTGGAATCAAGCTATCCTGGCTGAAGAGGGGTGAAACCCCGAAACCGGTCCTAGGATGCTTGTTTCCAGTCCAGGGAGGACCTGGCCTGGCAGTTCGGGCTGGACTGTTCCCATGGGGCGCAGGGTCAAGACTGATTTGCATATGGCTGGGTTCAAACTGGAATGGCATGGTGAGCAAAAAAATGATGGATTTAGGCCCAGATCTCTGTACTGGGGTGAATGTATGACATTGTTCTGCATTCTGTCCATCAATTGTTGTTTTTGCATTTCTCACCCCGAGTGGGACGGGTATGCCCAGACGTGGGTCCCGTGCTCTCCATGCCACTGGAATCAAGCTATCCTGGCTGAAGAGGGGTGAAACCCCGAAACCGGTCCTAGGATGCTTGTTTCCAGTCCAGGGAGGACCTGGCCTGGCAGTTCGGGCTGGACTGTTCCCATGGGGCGCAGGGTCAAGACTGATTTGCATATGGCTGGGTTCAAACTGGAATGGCATGGTGAGCAAAAAAATGATGGATTTAGGCCCAGATCTCTGTACTGGGGTGAATGTATGACATTGTTCTGCATTCTGTCCATCAATTGTTGTTTTTGCATTTCTCACCCCGAGTGGGACGGGTATGCCCAGACGTGGGTCCCGTGCTCTCCATGCCACTGGAATCAAGCTATCCTGGCTGAAGAGGGGTGAAACCCCGAAACCGGTCCTAGGATGCTTGTTTCCAGTCCAGGGAGGACCTGGCCTGGCAGTTCGGGCTGGACTGTTCCCATGGGGCGCAGGGTCAAGACTGATTTGCATATGGCTGGGTTCAAACTGGAATGGCATGGTGAGCAAAAAAATGATGGATTTAGGCCCAGATCTCTGTACTGGGGTGAATGTATGACATTGTTCTGCATTCTGTCCATCAATTGTTGTTTTTGCATTTCTCACCCCGAGTGGGACGGGTATGCCCAGACGTGGGTCCCGTGCTCTCCATGCCACTGGAATCAAGCTATCCTGGCTGAAGAGGGGTGAAACCCCGAAACCGGTCCTAGGATGCTTGTTTCCAGTCCAGGGAGGACCTGGCCTGGCAGTTCGGGCTGGACTGTTCCCATGGGGCGCAGGGTCAAGACTGATTTGCATATGGCTGGGTTCAAACTGGAATGGCATGGTGAGCAAAAAAATGATGGATTTAGGCCCAGATCTCTGTACTGGGGTGAATGTATGACATTGTTCTGCATTCTGTCCATCAATTGTTGTTTTTGCATTTCTCACCCCGAGTGGGACGGGTATGCCCAGACGTGGGTCCCGTGCTCTCCATGCCACTGGAATCAAGCTATCCTGGCTGAAGAGGGGTGAAACCCCGAAACCGGTCCTAGGATGCTTGTTTCCAGTCCAGGGAGGACCTGGCCTGGCAGTTCGGGCTGGACTGTTCCCATGGGGCGCAGGGTCAAGACTGATTTGCATATGGCTGGGTTCAAACTGGAATGGCATGGTGAGCAAAAAAATGATGGATTTAGGCCCAGATCTCTGTACTGGGGTGAATGTATGACATTGTTCTGCATTCTGTCCATCAATTGTTGTTTTTGCATTTCTCACCCCGAGTGGGACGGGTATGCCCAGACGTGGGTCCCGTGCTCTCCATGCCACTGGAATCAAGCTATCCTGGCTGAAGAGGGGTGAAACCCCGAAACCGGTCCTAGGATGCTTGTTTCCAGTCCAGGGAGGACCTGGCCTGGCAGTTCGGGCTGGACTGTTCCCATGGGGCGCAGGGTCAAGACTGATTTGCATATGGCTGGGTTCAAACTGGAATGGCATGGTGAGCAAAAAAATGATGGATTTAGGCCCAGATCTCTGTACTGGGGTGAATGTATGACATTGTTCTGCATTCTGTCCATCAATTGTTGTTTTTGCATTTCTCACCCCGAGTGGGACGGGTATGCCCAGACGTGGGTCCCGTGCTCTCCATGCCACTGGAATCAAGCTATCCTGGCTGAAGAGGGGTGAAACCCCGAAACCGGTCCTAGGATGCTTGTTTCCAGTCCAGGGAGGACCTGGCCTGGCAGTTCGGGCTGGACTGTTCCCATGGGGCGCAGGGTCAAGACTGATTTGCATATGGCTGGGTTCAAACTGGAATGGCATGGTGAGCAAAAAAATGATGGATTTAGGCCCAGATCTCTGTACTGGGGTGAATGTATGACATTGTTCTGCATTCTGTCCATCAATTGTTGTTTTTGCATTTCTCACCCCGAGTGGGACGGGTATGCCCAGACGTGGGTCCCGTGCTCTCCATGCCACTGGAATCAAGCTATCCTGGCTGAAGAGGGGTGAAACCCCGAAACCGGTCCTAGGATGCTTGTTTCCAGTCCAGGGAGGACCTGGCCTGGCAGTTCGGGCTGGACTGTTCCCATGGGGCGCAGGGTCAAGACTGATTTGCATATGGCTGGGTTCAAACTGGAATGGCATGGTGAGCAAAAAAATGATGGATTTAGGCCCAGATCTCTGTACTGGGGTGAATGTATGACATTGTTCTGCATTCTGTCCATCAATTGTTGTTTTTGCATTTCTCACCCCGAGTGGGACGGGTATGCCCAGACGTGGGTCCCGTGCTCTCCATGCCACTGGAATCAAGCTATCCTGGCTGAAGAGGGGTGAAACCCCGAAACCGGTCCTAGGATGCTTGTTTCCAGTCCAGGGAGGACCTGGCCTGGCAGTTCGGGCTGGACTGTTCCCATGGGGCGCAGGGTCAAGACTGATTTGCATATGGCTGGGTTCAAACTGGAATGGCATGGTGAGCAAAAAAATGATGGATTTAGGCCCAGATCTCTGTACTGGGGTGAATGTATGACATTGTTCTGCATTCTGTCCATCAATTGTTGTTTTTGCATTTCTCACCCCGAGTGGGACGGGTATGCCCAGACGTGGGTCCCGTGCTCTCCATGCCACTGGAATCAAGCTATCCTGGCTGAAGAGGGGTGAAACCCCGAAACCGGTCCTAGGATGCTTGTTTCCAGTCCAGGGAGGACCTGGCCTGGCAGTTCGGGCTGGACTGTTCCCATGGGGCGCAGGGTCAAGACTGATTTGCATATGGCTGGGTTCAAACTGGAATGGCATGGTGAGCAAAAAAATGATGGATTTAGGCCCAGATCTCTGTACTGGGGTGAATGTATGACATTGTTCTGCATTCTGTCCATCAATTGTTGTTTTTGCATTTCTCACCCCGAGTGGGACGGGTATGCCCAGACGTGGGTCCCGTGCTCTCCATGCCACTGGAATCAAGCTATCCTGGCTGAAGAGGGGTGAAACCCCGAAACCGGTCCTAGGATGCTTGTTTCCAGTCCAGGGAGGACCTGGCCTGGCAGTTCGGGCTGGACTGTTCCCATGGGGCGCAGGGTCAAGACTGATTTGCATATGGCTGGGTTCAAACTGGAATGGCATGGTGAGCAAAAAAATGATGGATTTAGGCCCAGATCTCTGTACTGGGGTGAATGTATGACATTGTTCTGCATTCTGTCCATCAATTGTTGTTTTTGCATTTCTCACCCCGAGTGGGACGGGTATGCCCAGACGTGGGTCCCGTGCTCTCCATGCCACTGGAATCAAGCTATCCTGGCTGAAGAGGGGTGAAACCCCGAAACCGGTCCTAGGATGCTTGTTTCCAGTCCAGGGAGGACCTGGCCTGGCAGTTCGGGCTGGACTGTTCCCATGGGGCGCAGGGTCAAGACTGATTTGCATATGGCTGGGTTCAAACTGGAATGGCATGGTGAGCAAAAAAATGATGGATTTAGGCCCAGATCTCTGTACTGGGGTGAATGTATGACATTGTTCTGCATTCTGTCCATCAATTGTTGTTTTTGCATTTCTCACCCCGAGTGGGACGGGTATGCCCAGACGTGGGTCCCGTGCTCTCCATGCCACTGGAATCAAGCTATCCTGGCTGAAGAGGGGTGAAACCCCGAAACCGGTCCTAGGATGCTTGTTTCCAGTCCAGGGAGGACCTGGCCTGGCAGTTCGGGCTGGACTGTTCCCATGGGGCGCAGGGTCAAGACTGATTTGCATATGGCTGGGTTCAAACTGGAATGGCATGGTGAGCAAAAAAATGATGGATTTAGGCCCAGATCTCTGTACTGGGGTGAATGTATGACATTGTTCTGCATTCTGTCCATCAATTGTTGTTTTTGCATTTCTCACCCCGAGTGGGACGGGTATGCCCAGACGTGGGTCCCGTGCTCTCCATGCCACTGGAATCAAGCTATCCTGGCTGAAGAGGGGTGAAACCCCGAAACCGGTCCTAGGATGCTTGTTTCCAGTCCAGGGAGGACCTGGCCTGGCAGTTCGGGCTGGACTGTTCCCATGGGGCGCAGGGTCAAGACTGATTTGCATATGGCTGGGTTCAAACTGGAATGGCATGGTGAGCAAAAAAATGATGGATTTAGGCCCAGATCTCTGTACTGGGGTGAATGTATGACATTGTTCTGCATTCTGTCCATCAATTGTTGTTTTTGCATTTCTCACCCCGAGTGGGACGGGTATGCCCAGACGTGGGTCCCGTGCTCTCCATGCCACTGGAATCAAGCTATCCTGGCTGAAGAGGGGTGAAACCCCGAAACCGGTCCTAGGATGCTTGTTTCCAGTCCAGGGAGGACCTGGCCTGGCAGTTCGGGCTGGACTGTTCCCATGGGGCGCAGGGTCAAGACTGATTTGCATATGGCTGGGTTCAAACTGGAATGGCATGGTGAGCAAAAAAATGATGGATTTAGGCCCAGATCTCTGTACTGGGGTGAATGTATGACATTGTTCTGCATTCTGTCCATCAATTGTTGTTTTTGCATTTCTCACCCCGAGTGGGACGGGTATGCCCAGACGTGGGTCCCGTGCTCTCCATGCCACTGGAATCAAGCTATCCTGGCTGAAGAGGGGTGAAACCCCGAAACCGGTCCTAGGATGCTTGTTTCCAGTCCAGGGAGGACCTGGCCTGGCAGTTCGGGCTGGACTGTTCCCATGGGGCGCAGGGTCAAGACTGATTTGCATATGGCTGGGTTCAAACTGGAATGGCATGGTGAGCAAAAAAATGATGGATTTAGGCCCAGATCTCTGTACTGGGGTGAATGTATGACATTGTTCTGCATTCTGTCCATCAATTGTTGTTTTTGCATTTCTCACCCCGAGTGGGACGGGTATGCCCAGACGTGGGTCCCGTGCTCTCCATGCCACTGGAATCAAGCTATCCTGGCTGAAGAGGGGTGAAACCCCGAAACCGGTCCTAGGATGCTTGTTTCCAGTCCAGGGAGGACCTGGCCTGGCAGTTCGGGCTGGACTGTTCCCATGGGGCGCAGGGTCAAGACTGATTTGCATATGGCTGGGTTCAAACTGGAATGGCATGGTGAGCAAAAAAATGATGGATTTAGGCCCAGATCTCTGTACTGGGGTGAATGTATGACATTGTTCTGCATTCTGTCCATCAATTGTTGTTTTTGCATTTCTCACCCCGAGTGGGACGGGTATGCCCAGACGTGGGTCCCGTGCTCTCCATGCCACTGGAATCAAGCTATCCTGGCTGAAGAGGGGTGAAACCCCGAAACCGGTCCTAGGATGCTTGTTTCCAGTCCAGGGAGGACCTGGCCTGGCAGTTCGGGCTGGACTGTTCCCATGGGGCGCAGGGTCAAGACTGATTTGCATATGGCTGGGTTCAAACTGGAATGGCATGGTGAGCAAAAAAATGATGGATTTAGGCCCAGATCTCTGTACTGGGGTGAATGTATGACATTGTTCTGCATTCTGTCCATCAATTGTTGTTTTTGCATTTCTCACCCCGAGTGGGACGGGTATGCCCAGACGTGGGTCCCGTGCTCTCCATGCCACTGGAATCAAGCTATCCTGGCTGAAGAGGGGTGAAACCCCGAAACCGGTCCTAGGATGCTTGTTTCCAGTCCAGGGAGGACCTGGCCTGGCAGTTCGGGCTGGACTGTTCCCATGGGGCGCAGGGTCAAGACTGATTTGCATATGGCTGGGTTCAAACTGGAATGGCATGGTGAGCAAAAAAATGATGGATTTAGGCCCAGATCTCTGTACTGGGGTGAATGTATGACATTGTTCTGCATTCTGTCCATCAATTGTTGTTTTTGCATTTCTCACCCCGAGTGGGACGGGTATGCCCAGACGTGGGTCCCGTGCTCTCCATGCCACTGGAATCAAGCTATCCTGGCTGAAGAGGGGTGAAACCCCGAAACCGGTCCTAGGATGCTTGTTTCCAGTCCAGGGAGGACCTGGCCTGGCAGTTCGGGCTGGACTGTTCCCATGGGGCGCAGGGTCAAGACTGATTTGCATATGGCTGGGTTCAAACTGGAATGGCATGGTGAGCAAAAAAATGATGGATTTAGGCCCAGATCTCTGTACTGGGGTGAATGTATGACATTGTTCTGCATTCTGTCCATCAATTGTTGTTTTTGCATTTCTCACCCCGAGTGGGACGGGTATGCCCAGACGTGGGTCCCGTGCTCTCCATGCCACTGGAATCAAGCTATCCTGGCTGAAGAGGGGTGAAACCCCGAAACCGGTCCTAGGATGCTTGTTTCCAGTCCAGGGAGGACCTGGCCTGGCAGTTCGGGCTGGACTGTTCCCATGGGGCGCAGGGTCAAGACTGATTTGCATATGGCTGGGTTCAAACTGGAATGGCATGGTGAGCAAAAAAATGATGGATTTAGGCCCAGATCTCTGTACTGGGGTGAATGTATGACATTGTTCTGCATTCTGTCCATCAATTGTTGTTTTTGCATTTCTCACCCCGAGTGGGACGGGTATGCCCAGACGTGGGTCCCGTGCTCTCCATGCCACTGGAATCAAGCTATCCTGGCTGAAGAGGGGTGAAACCCCGAAACCGGTCCTAGGATGCTTGTTTCCAGTCCAGGGAGGACCTGGCCTGGCAGTTCGGGCTGGACTGTTCCCATGGGGCGCAGGGTCAAGACTGATTTGCATATGGCTGGGTTCAAACTGGAATGGCATGGTGAGCAAAAAAATGATGGATTTAGGCCCAGATCTCTGTACTGGGGTGAATGTATGACATTGTTCTGCATTCTGTCCATCAATTGTTGTTTTTGCATTTCTCACCCCGAGTGGGACGGGTATGCCCAGACGTGGGTCCCGTGCTCTCCATGCCACTGGAATCAAGCTATCCTGGCTGAAGAGGGGTGAAACCCCGAAACCGGTCCTAGGATGCTTGTTTCCAGTCCAGGGAGGACCTGGCCTGGCAGTTCGGGCTGGACTGTTCCCATGGGGCGCAGGGTCAAGACTGATTTGCATATGGCTGGGTTCAAACTGGAATGGCATGGTGAGCAAAAAAATGATGGATTTAGGCCCAGATCTCTGTACTGGGGTGAATGTATGACATTGTTCTGCATTCTGTCCATCAATTGTTGTTTTTGCATTTCTCACCCCGAGTGGGACGGGTATGCCCAGACGTGGGTCCCGTGCTCTCCATGCCACTGGAATCAAGCTATCCTGGCTGAAGAGGGGTGAAACCCCGAAACCGGTCCTAGGATGCTTGTTTCCAGTCCAGGGAGGACCTGGCCTGGCAGTTCGGGCTGGACTGTTCCCATGGGGCGCAGGGTCAAGACTGATTTGCATATGGCTGGGTTCAAACTGGAATGGCATGGTGAGCAAAAAAATGATGGATTTAGGCCCAGATCTCTGTACTGGGGTGAATGTATGACATTGTTCTGCATTCTGTCCATCAATTGTTGTTTTTGCATTTCTCACCCCGAGTGGGACGGGTATGCCCAGACGTGGGTCCCGTGCTCTCCATGCCACTGGAATCAAGCTATCCTGGCTGAAGAGGGGTGAAACCCCGAAACCGGTCCTAGGATGCTTGTTTCCAGTCCAGGGAGGACCTGGCCTGGCAGTTCGGGCTGGACTGTTCCCATGGGGCGCAGGGTCAAGACTGATTTGCATATGGCTGGGTTCAAACTGGAATGGCATGGTGAGCAAAAAAATGATGGATTTAGGCCCAGATCTCTGTACTGGGGTGAATGTATGACATTGTTCTGCATTCTGTCCATCAATTGTTGTTTTTGCATTTCTCACCCCGAGTGGGACGGGTATGCCCAGACGTGGGTCCCGTGCTCTCCATGCCACTGGAATCAAGCTATCCTGGCTGAAGAGGGGTGAAACCCCGAAACCGGTCCTAGGATGCTTGTTTCCAGTCCAGGGAGGACCTGGCCTGGCAGTTCGGGCTGGACTGTTCCCATGGGGCGCAGGGTCAAGACTGATTTGCATATGGCTGGGTTCAAACTGGAATGGCATGGTGAGCAAAAAAATGATGGATTTAGGCCCAGATCTCTGTACTGGGGTGAATGTATGACATTGTTCTGCATTCTGTCCATCAATTGTTGTTTTTGCATTTCTCACCCCGAGTGGGACGGGTATGCCCAGACGTGGGTCCCGTGCTCTCCATGCCACTGGAATCAAGCTATCCTGGCTGAAGAGGGGTGAAACCCCGAAACCGGTCCTAGGATGCTTGTTTCCAGTCCAGGGAGGACCTGGCCTGGCAGTTCGGGCTGGACTGTTCCCATGGGGCGCAGGGTCAAGACTGATTTGCATATGGCTGGGTTCAAACTGGAATGGCATGGTGAGCAAAAAAATGATGGATTTAGGCCCAGATCTCTGTACTGGGGTGAATGTATGACATTGTTCTGCATTCTGTCCATCAATTGTTGTTTTTGCATTTCTCACCCCGAGTGGGACGGGTATGCCCAGACGTGGGTCCCGTGCTCTCCATGCCACTGGAATCAAGCTATCCTGGCTGAAGAGGGGTGAAACCCCGAAACCGGTCCTAGGATGCTTGTTTCCAGTCCAGGGAGGACCTGGCCTGGCAGTTCGGGCTGGACTGTTCCCATGGGGCGCAGGGTCAAGACTGATTTGCATATGGCTGGGTTCAAACTGGAATGGCATGGTGAGCAAAAAAATGATGGATTTAGGCCCAGATCTCTGTACTGGGGTGAATGTATGACATTGTTCTGCATTCTGTCCATCAATTGTTGTTTTTGCATTTCTCACCCCGAGTGGGACGGGTATGCCCAGACGTGGGTCCCGTGCTCTCCATGCCACTGGAATCAAGCTATCCTGGCTGAAGAGGGGTGAAACCCCGAAACCGGTCCTAGGATGCTTGTTTCCAGTCCAGGGAGGACCTGGCCTGGCAGTTCGGGCTGGACTGTTCCCATGGGGCGCAGGGTCAAGACTGATTTGCATATGGCTGGGTTCAAACTGGAATGGCATGGTGAGCAAAAAAATGATGGATTTAGGCCCAGATCTCTGTACTGGGGTGAATGTATGACATTGTTCTGCATTCTGTCCATCAATTGTTGTTTTTGCATTTCTCACCCCGAGTGGGACGGGTATGCCCAGACGTGGGTCCCGTGCTCTCCATGCCACTGGAATCAAGCTATCCTGGCTGAAGAGGGGTGAAACCCCGAAACCGGTCCTAGGATGCTTGTTTCCAGTCCAGGGAGGACCTGGCCTGGCAGTTCGGGCTGGACTGTTCCCATGGGGCGCAGGGTCAAGACTGATTTGCATATGGCTGGGTTCAAACTGGAATGGCATGGTGAGCAAAAAAATGATGGATTTAGGCCCAGATCTCTGTACTGGGGTGAATGTATGACATTGTTCTGCATTCTGTCCATCAATTGTTGTTTTTGCATTTCTCACCCCGAGTGGGACGGGTATGCCCAGACGTGGGTCCCGTGCTCTCCATGCCACTGGAATCAAGCTATCCTGGCTGAAGAGGGGTGAAACCCCGAAACCGGTCCTAGGATGCTTGTTTCCAGTCCAGGGAGGACCTGGCCTGGCAGTTCGGGCTGGACTGTTCCCATGGGGCGCAGGGTCAAGACTGATTTGCATATGGCTGGGTTCAAACTGGAATGGCATGGTGAGCAAAAAAATGATGGATTTAGGCCCAGATCTCTGTACTGGGGTGAATGTATGACATTGTTCTGCATTCTGTCCATCAATTGTTGTTTTTGCATTTCTCACCCCGAGTGGGACGGGTATGCCCAGACGTGGGTCCCGTGCTCTCCATGCCACTGGAATCAAGCTATCCTGGCTGAAGAGGGGTGAAACCCCGAAACCGGTCCTAGGATGCTTGTTTCCAGTCCAGGGAGGACCTGGCCTGGCAGTTCGGGCTGGACTGTTCCCATGGGGCGCAGGGTCAAGACTGATTTGCATATGGCTGGGTTCAAACTGGAATGGCATGGTGAGCAAAAAAATGATGGATTTAGGCCCAGATCTCTGTACTGGGGTGAATGTATGACATTGTTCTGCATTCTGTCCATCAATTGTTGTTTTTGCATTTCTCACCCCGAGTGGGACGGGTATGCCCAGACGTGGGTCCCGTGCTCTCCATGCCACTGGAATCAAGCTATCCTGGCTGAAGAGGGGTGAAACCCCGAAACCGGTCCTAGGATGCTTGTTTCCAGTCCAGGGAGGACCTGGCCTGGCAGTTCGGGCTGGACTGTTCCCATGGGGCGCAGGGTCAAGACTGATTTGCATATGGCTGGGTTCAAACTGGAATGGCATGGTGAGCAAAAAAATGATGGATTTAGGCCCAGATCTCTGTACTGGGGTGAATGTATGACATTGTTCTGCATTCTGTCCATCAATTGTTGTTTTTGCATTTCTCACCCCGAGTGGGACGGGTATGCCCAGACGTGGGTCCCGTGCTCTCCATGCCACTGGAATCAAGCTATCCTGGCTGAAGAGGGTGAAACCCCGAAACCGGTCCTAGGATGCTTGTTTCCAGTCCAGGGAGGACCTGGCCTGGCAGTTCGGGCTGGACTGTTCCCATGGGGCGCAGGGTCAAGACTGATTTGCATATGGCTGGGTTCAAACTGGAATGGCATGGTGAGCAAAAAAATGATGGATTTAGGCCCAGATCTCTGTACTGGGGTGAATGTATGACATTGTTCTGCATTCTGTCCATCAATTGTTGTTTTTGCATTTCTCACCCCGAGTGGGACGGGTATGCCCAGACGTGGGTCCCGTGCTCTCCATGCCACTGGAATCAAGCTATCCTGGCTGAAGAGGGGTGAAACCCCGAAACCGGTCCTAGGATGCTTGTTTCCAGTCCAGGGAGGACCTGGCCTGGCAGTTCGGGCTGGACTGTTCCCATGGGGCGCAGGGTCAAGACTGATTTGCATATGGCTGGGTTCAAACTGGAATGGCATGGTGAGCAAAAAAATGATGGATTTAGGCCCAGATCTCTGTACTGGGGTGAATGTATGACATTGTTCTGCATTCTGTCCATCAATTGTTGTTTTTGCATTTCTCACCCCGAGTGGGACGGGTATGCCCAGACGTGGGTCCCGTGCTCTCCATGCCACTGGAATCAAGCTATCCTGGCTGAAGAGGGGTGAAACCCCGAAACCGGTCCTAGGATGCTTGTTTCCAGTCCAGGGAGGACCTGGCCTGGCAGTTCGGGCTGGACTGTTCCCATGGGGCGCAGGGTCAAGACTGATTTGCATATGGCTGGGTTCAAACTGGAATGGCATGGTGAGCAAAAAAATGATGGATTTAGGCCCAGATCTCTGTACTGGGGTGAATGTATGACATTGTTCTGCATTCTGTCCATCAATTGTTGTTTTTGCATTTCTCACCCCGAGTGGGACGGGTATGCCCAGACGTGGGTCCCGTGCTCTCCATGCCACTGGAATCAAGCTATCCTGGCTGAAGAGGGGTGAAACCCCGAAACCGGTCCTAGGATGCTTGTTTCCAGTCCAGGGAGGACCTGGCCTGGCAGTTCGGGCTGGACTGTTCCCATGGGGCGCAGGGTCAAGACTGATTTGCATATGGCTGGGTTCAAACTGGAATGGCATGGTGAGCAAAAAAATGATGGATTTAGGCCCAGATCTCTGTACTGGGGTGAATGTATGACATTGTTCTGCATTCTGTCCATCAATTGTTGTTTTTGCATTTCTCACCCCGAGTGGGACGGGTATGCCCAGACGTGGGTCCCGTGCTCTCCATGCCACTGGAATCAAGCTATCCTGGCTGAAGAGGGGTGAAACCCCGAAACCGGTCCTAGGATGCTTGTTTCCAGTCCAGGGAGGACCTGGCCTGGCAGTTCGGGCTGGACTGTTCCCATGGGGCGCAGGGTCAAGACTGATTTGCATATGGCTGGGTTCAAACTGGAATGGCATGGTGAGCAAAAAAATGATGGATTTAGGCCCAGATCTCTGTACTGGGGTGAATGTATGACATTGTTCTGCATTCTGTCCATCAATTGTTGTTTTTGCATTTCTCACCCCGAGTGGGACGGGTATGCCCAGACGTGGGTCCCGTGCTCTCCATGCCACTGGAATCAAGCTATCCTGGCTGAAGAGGGGTGAAACCCCGAAACCGGTCCTAGGATGCTTGTTTCCAGTCCAGGGAGGACCTGGCCTGGCAGTTCGGGCTGGACTGTTCCCATGGGGCGCAGGGTCAAGACTGATTTGCATATGGCTGGGTTCAAACTGGAATGGCATGGTGAGCAAAAAAATGATGGATTTAGGCCCAGATCTCTGTACTGGGGTGAATGTATGACATTGTTCTGCATTCTGTCCATCAATTGTTGTTTTTGCATTTCTCACCCCGAGTGGGACGGGTATGCCCAGACGTGGGTCCCGTGCTCTCCATGCCACTGGAATCAAGCTATCCTGGCTGAAGAGGGGTGAAACCCCGAAACCGGTCCTAGGATGCTTGTTTCCAGTCCAGGGAGGACCTGGCCTGGCAGTTCGGGCTGGACTGTTCCCATGGGGCGCAGGGTCAAGACTGATTTGCATATGGCTGGGTTCAAACTGGAATGGCATGGTGAGCAAAAAAATGATGGATTTAGGCCCAGATCTCTGTACTGGGGTGAATGTATGACATTGTTCTGCATTCTGTCCATCAATTGTTGTTTTTGCATTTCTCACCCCGAGTGGGACGGGTATGCCCAGACGTGGGTCCCGTGCTCTCCATGCCACTGGAATCAAGCTATCCTGGCTGAAGAGGGGTGAAACCCCGAAACCGGTCCTAGGATGCTTGTTTCCAGTCCAGGGAGGACCTGGCCTGGCAGTTCGGGCTGGACTGTTCCCATGGGGCGCAGGGTCAAGACTGATTTGCATATGGCTGGGTTCAAACTGGAATGGCATGGTGAGCAAAAAAATGATGGATTTAGGCCCAGATCTCTGTACTGGGGTGAATGTATGACATTGTTCTGCATTCTGTCCATCAATTGTTGTTTTTGCATTTCTCACCCCGAGTGGGACGGGTATGCCCAGACGTGGGTCCCGTGCTCTCCATGCCACTGGAATCAAGCTATCCTGGCTGAAGAGGGGTGAAACCCCGAAACCGGTCCTAGGATGCTTGTTTCCAGTCCAGGGAGGACCTGGCCTGGCAGTTCGGGCTGGACTGTTCCCATGGGGCGCAGGGTCAAGACTGATTTGCATATGGCTGGGTTCAAACTGGAATGGCATGGTGAGCAAAAAAATGATGGATTTAGGCCCAGATCTCTGTACTGGGGTGAATGTATGACATTGTTCTGCATTCTGTCCATCAATTGTTGTTTTTGCATTTCTCACCCCGAGTGGGACGGGTATGCCCAGACGTGGGTCCCGTGCTCTCCATGCCACTGGAATCAAGCTATCCTGGCTGAAGAGGGGTGAAACCCCGAAACCGGTCCTAGGATGCTTGTTTCCAGTCCAGGGAGGACCTGGCCTGGCAGTTCGGGCTGGACTGTTCCCATGGGGCGCAGGGTCAAGACTGATTTGCATATGGCTGGGTTCAAACTGGAATGGCATGGTGAGCAAAAAAATGATGGATTTAGGCCCAGATCTCTGTACTGGGGTGAATGTATGACATTGTTCTGCATTCTGTCCAT
This sequence comes from Calotriton arnoldi, assembly GCA_963921515.1. Classification (NCBI taxonomy): domain Eukaryota; kingdom Metazoa; phylum Chordata; class Amphibia; order Caudata; family Salamandridae; genus Calotriton; species Calotriton arnoldi. Next base: position 29,489 of record CAWUFW010022013.1, on the reverse strand, counting down.
CAATTGTTGTTTTTGCATTTCTCACCCCGAGTGGGACGGGTATGCCCAGACGTGGGTCCCGTGCTCTCCATGCCACTGGAATCAAGCTATCCTGGCTGAAGAGGGGTGAAACCCCGAAACCGGTCCTAGGATGCTTGTTTCCAGTCCAGGGAGGACCTGGCCTGGCAGTTCGGGCTGGACTGTTCCCATGGGGCGCAGGGTCAAGACTGATTTGCATATGGCTGGGTTCAAACTGGAATGGCATGGTGAGCAAAAAAATGATGGATTTAGGCCCAGATCTCTGTACTGGGGTGAATGTATGACATTGTTCTGCATTCTGTCCATCAATTGTTGTTTTTGCATTTCTCACCCCGAGTGGGACGGGTATGCCCAGACGTGGGTCCCGTGCTCTCCATGCCACTGGAATCAAGCTATCCTGGCTGAAGAGGGGTGAAACCCCGAAACCGGTCCTAGGATGCTTGTTTCCAGTCCAGGGAGGACCTGGCCTGGCAGTTCGGGCTGGACTGTTCCCATGGGGCGCAGGGTCAAGACTGATTTGCATATGGCTGGGTTCAAACTGGAATGGCATGGTGAGCAAAAAAATGATGGATTTAGGCCCAGATCTCTGTACTGGGGTGAATGTATGACATTGTTCTGCATTCTGTCCATCAATTGTTGTTTTTGCATTTCTCACCCCGAGTGGGACGGGTATGCCCAGACGTGGGTCCCGTGCTCTCCATGCCACTGGAATCAAGCTATCCTGGCTGAAGAGGGGTGAAACCCCGAAACCGGTCCTAGGATGCTTGTTTCCAGTCCAGGGAGGACCTGGCCTGGCAGTTCGGGCTGGACTGTTCCCATGGGGCGCAGGGTCAAGACTGATTTGCATATGGCTGGGTTCAAACTGGAATGGCATGGTGAGCAAAAAAATGATGGATTTAGGCCCAGATCTCTGTACTGGGGTGAATGTATGACATTGTTCTGCATTCTGTCCATCAATTGTTGTTTTTGCATTTCTCACCCCGAGTGGGACGGGTATGCCCAGACGTGGGTCCCGTGCTCTCCATGCCACTGGAATCAAGCTATCCTGGCTGAAGAGGGGTGAAACCCCGAAACCGGTCCTAGGATGCTTGTTTCCAGTCCAGGGAGGACCTGGCCTGGCAGTTCGGGCTGGACTGTTCCCATGGGGCGCAGGGTCAAGACTGATTTGCATATGGCTGGGTTCAAACTGGAATGGCATGGTGAGCAAAAAAATGATGGATTTAGGCCCAGATCTCTGTACTGGGGTGAATGTATGACATTGTTCTGCATTCTGTCCATCAATTGTTGTTTTTGCATTTCTCACCCCGAGTGGGACGGGTATGCCCAGACGTGGGTCCCGTGCTCTCCATGCCACTGGAATCAAGCTATCCTGGCTGAAGAGGGGTGAAACCCCGAAACCGGTCCTAGGATGCTTGTTTCCAGTCCAGGGAGGACCTGGCCTGGCAGTTCGGGCTGGACTGTTCCCATGGGGCGCAGGGTCAAGACTGATTTGCATATGGCTGGGTTCAAACTGGAATGGCATGGTGAGCAAAAAAATGATGGATTTAGGCCCAGATCTCTGTACTGGGGTGAATGTATGACATTGTTCTGCATTCTGTCCATCAATTGTTGTTTTTGCATTTCTCACCCCGAGTGGGACGGGTATGCCCAGACGTGGGTCCCGTGCTCTCCATGCCACTGGAATCAAGCTATCCTGGCTGAAGAGGGGTGAAACCCCGAAACCGGTCCTAGGATGCTTGTTTCCAGTCCAGGGAGGACCTGGCCTGGCAGTTCGGGCTGGACTGTTCCCATGGGGCGCAGGGTCAAGACTGATTTGCATATGGCTGGGTTCAAACTGGAATGGCATGGTGAGCAAAAAAATGATGGATTTAGGCCCAGATCTCTGTACTGGGGTGAATGTATGACATTGTTCTGCATTCTGTCCATCAATTGTTGTTTTTGCATTTCTCACCCCGAGTGGGACGGGTATGCCCAGACGTGGGTCCCGTGCTCTCCATGCCACTGGAATCAAGCTATCCTGGCTGAAGAGGGGTGAAACCCCGAAACCGGTCCTAGGATGCTTGTTTCCAGTCCAGGGAGGACCTGGCCTGGCAGTTCGGGCTGGACTGTTCCCATGGGGCGCAGGGTCAAGACTGATTTGCATATGGCTGGGTTCAAACTGGAATGGCATGGTGAGCAAAAAAATGATGGATTTAGGCCCAGATCTCTGTACTGGGGTGAATGTATGACATTGTTCTGCATTCTGTCCATCAATTGTTGTTTTTGCATTTCTCACCCCGAGTGGGACGGGTATGCCCAGACGTGGGTCCCGTGCTCTCCATGCCACTGGAATCAAGCTATCCTGGCTGAAGAGGGGTGAAACCCCGAAACCGGTCCTAGGATGCTTGTTTCCAGTCCAGGGAGGACCTGGCCTGGCAGTTCGGGCTGGACTGTTCCCATGGGGCGCAGGGTCAAGACTGATTTGCATATGGCTGGGTTCAAACTGGAATGGCATGGTGAGCAAAAAAATGATGGATTTAGGCCCAGATCTCTGTACTGGGGTGAATGTATGACATTGTTCTGCATTCTGTCCATCAATTGTTGTTTTTGCATTTCTCACCCCGAGTGGGACGGGTATGCCCAGACGTGGGTCCCGTGCTCTCCATGCCACTGGAATCAAGCTATCCTGGCTGAAGAGGGGTGAAACCCCGAAACCGGTCCTAGGATGCTTGTTTCCAGTCCAGGGAGGACCTGGCCTGGCAGTTCGGGCTGGACTGTTCCCATGGGGCGCAGGGTCAAGACTGATTTGCATATGGCTGGGTTCAAACTGGAATGGCATGGTGAGCAAAAAAATGATGGATTTAGGCCCAGATCTCTGTACTGGGGTGAATGTATGACATTGTTCTGCATTCTGTCCATCAATTGTTGTTTTTGCATTTCTCACCCCGAGTGGGACGGGTATGCCCAGACGTGGGTCCCGTGCTCTCCATGCCACTGGAATCAAGCTATCCTGGCTGAAGAGGGGTGAAACCCCGAAACCGGTCCTAGGATGCTTGTTTCCAGTCCAGGGAGGACCTGGCCTGGCAGTTCGGGCTGGACTGTTCCCATGGGGCGCAGGGTCAAGACTGATTTGCATATGGCTGGGTTCAAACTGGAATGGCATGGTGAGCAAAAAAATGATGGATTTAGGCCCAGATCTCTGTACTGGGGTGAATGTATGACATTGTTCTGCATTCTGTCCATCAATTGTTGTTTTTGCATTTCTCACCCCGAGTGGGACGGGTATGCCCAGACGTGGGTCCCGTGCTCTCCATGCCACTGGAATCAAGCTATCCTGGCTGAAGAGGGGTGAAACCCCGAAACCGGTCCTAGGATGCTTGTTTCCAGTCCAGGGAGGACCTGGCCTGGCAGTTCGGGCTGGACTGTTCCCATGGGGCGCAGGGTCAAGACTGATTTGCATATGGCTGGGTTCAAACTGGAATGGCATGGTGAGCAAAAAAATGATGGATTTAGGCCCAGATCTCTGTACTGGGGTGAATGTATGACATTGTTCTGCATTCTGTCCATCAATTGTTGTTTTTGCATTTCTCACCCCGAGTGGGACGGGTATGCCCAGACGTGGGTCCCGTGCTCTCCATGCCACTGGAATCAAGCTATCCTGGCTGAAGAGGGGTGAAACCCCGAAACCGGTCCTAGGATGCTTGTTTCCAGTCCAGGGAGGACCTGGCCTGGCAGTTCGGGCTGGACTGTTCCCATGGGGCGCAGGGTCAAGACTGATTTGCATATGGCTGGGTTCAAACTGGAATGGCATGGTGAGCAAAAAAATGATGGATTTAGGCCCAGATCTCTGTACTGGGGTGAATGTATGACATTGTTCTGCATTCTGTCCATCAATTGTTGTTTTTGCATTTCTCACCCCGAGTGGGACGGGTATGCCCAGACGTGGGTCCCGTGCTCTCCATGCCACTGGAATCAAGCTATCCTGGCTGAAGAGGGGTGAAACCCCGAAACCGGTCCTAGGATGCTTGTTTCCAGTCCAGGGAGGACCTGGCCTGGCAGTTCGGGCTGGACTGTTCCCATGGGGCGCAGGGTCAAGACTGATTTGCATATGGCTGGGTTCAAACTGGAATGGCATGGTGAGCAAAAAAATGATGGATTTAGGCCCAGATCTCTGTACTGGGGTGAATGTATGACATTGTTCTGCATTCTGTCCATCAATTGTTGTTTTTGCATTTCTCACCCCGAGTGGGACGGGTATGCCCAGACGTGGGTCCCGTGCTCTCCATGCCACTGGAATCAAGCTATCCTGGCTGAAGAGGGGTGAAACCCCGAAACCGGTCCTAGGATGCTTGTTTCCAGTCCAGGGAGGACCTGGCCTGGCAGTTCGGGCTGGACTGTTCCCATGGGGCGCAGGGTCAAGACTGATTTGCATATGGCTGGGTTCAAACTGGAATGGCATGGTGAGCAAAAAAATGATGGATTTAGGCCCAGATCTCTGTACTGGGGTGAATGTATGACATTGTTCTGCATTCTGTCCATCAATTGTTGTTTTTGCATTTCTCACCCCGAGTGGGACGGGTATGCCCAGACGTGGGTCCCGTGCTCTCCATGCCACTGGAATCAAGCTATCCTGGCTGAAGAGGGGTGAAACCCCGAAACCGGTCCTAGGATGCTTGTTTCCAGTCCAGGGAGGACCTGGCCTGGCAGTTCGGGCTGGACTGTTCCCATGGGGCGCAGGGTCAAGACTGATTTGCATATGGCTGGGTTCAAACTGGAATGGCATGGTGAGCAAAAAAATGATGGATTTAGGCCCAGATCTCTGTACTGGGGTGAATGTATGACATTGTTCTGCATTCTGTCCATCAATTGTTGTTTTTGCATTTCTCACCCCGAGTGGGACGGGTATGCCCAGACGTGGGTCCCGTGCTCTCCATGCCACTGGAATCAAGCTATCCTGGCTGAAGAGGGGTGAAACCCCGAAACCGGTCCTAGGATGCTTGTTTCCAGTCCAGGGAGGACCTGGCCTGGCAGTTCGGGCTGGACTGTTCCCATGGGGCGCAGGGTCAAGACTGATTTGCATATGGCTGGGTTCAAACTGGAATGGCATGGTGAGCAAAAAAATGATGGATTTAGGCCCAGATCTCTGTACTGGGGTGAATGTATGACATTGTTCTGCATTCTGTCCATCAATTGTTGTTTTTGCATTTCTCACCCCGAGTGGGACGGGTATGCCCAGACGTGGGTCCCGTGCTCTCCATGCCACTGGAATCAAGCTATCCTGGCTGAAGAGGGGTGAAACCCCGAAACCGGTCCTAGGATGCTTGTTTCCAGTCCAGGGAGGACCTGGCCTGGCAGTTCGGGCTGGACTGTTCCCATGGGGCGCAGGGTCAAGACTGATTTGCATATGGCTGGGTTCAAACTGGAATGGCATGGTGAGCAAAAAAATGATGGATTTAGGCCCAGATCTCTGTACTGGGGTGAATGTATGACATTGTTCTGCATTCTGTCCATCAATTGTTGTTTTTGCATTTCTCACCCCGAGTGGGACGGGTATGCCCAGACGTGGGTCCCGTGCTCTCCATGCCACTGGAATCAAGCTATCCTGGCTGAAGAGGGGTGAAACCCCGAAACCGGTCCTAGGATGCTTGTTTCCAGTCCAGGGAGGACCTGGCCTGGCAGTTCGGGCTGGACTGTTCCCATGGGGCGCAGGGTCAAGACTGATTTGCATATGGCTGGGTTCAAACTGGAATGGCATGGTGAGCAAAAAAATGATGGATTTAGGCCCAGATCTCTGTACTGGGGTGAATGTATGACATTGTTCTGCATTCTGTCCATCAATTGTTGTTTTTGCATTTCTCACCCCGAGTGGGACGGGTATGCCCAGACGTGGGTCCCGTGCTCTCCATGCCACTGGAATCAAGCTATCCTGGCTGAAGAGGGGTGAAACCCCGAAACCGGTCCTAGGATGCTTGTTTCCAGTCCAGGGAGGACCTGGCCTGGCAGTTCGGGCTGGACTGTTCCCATGGGGCGCAGGGTCAAGACTGATTTGCATATGGCTGGGTTCAAACTGGAATGGCATGGTGAGCAAAAAATGATGGATTTAGGCCCAGATCTCTGTACTGGGGTGAATGTATGACATTGTTCTGCATTCTGTCCATCAATTGTTGTTTTTGCATTTCTCACCCCGAGTGGGACGGGTATGCCCAGACGTGGGTCCCGTGCTCTCCATGCCACTGGAATCAAGCTATCCTGGCTGAAGAGGGGTGAAACCCCGAAACCGGTCCTAGGATGCTTGTTTCCAGTCCAGGGAGGACCTGGCCTGGCAGTTCGGGCTGGACTGTTCCCATGGGGCGCAGGGTCAAGACTGATTTGCATATGGCTGGGTTCAAACTGGAATGGCATGGTGAGCAAAAAAATGATGGATTTAGGCCCAGATCTCTGTACTGGGGTGAATGTATGACATTGTTCTGCATTCTGTCCATCAATTGTTGTTTTTGCATTTCTCACCCCGAGTGGGACGGGTATGCCCAGACGTGGGTCCCGTGCTCTCCATGCCACTGGAATCAAGCTATCCTGGCTGAAGAGGGTGAAACCCCGAAACCGGTCCTAGGATGCTTGTTTCCAGTCCAGGGAGGACCTGGCCTGGCAGTTCGGGCTGGACTGTTCCCATGGGGCGCAGGGTCAAGACTGATTTGCATATGGCTGGGTTCAAACTGGAATGGCATGGTGAGCAAAAAAATGATGGATTTAGGCCCAGATCTCTGTACTGGGGTGAATGTATGACATTGTTCTGCATTCTGTCCATCAATTGTTGTTTTTGCATTTCTCACCCCGAGTGGGACGGGTATGCCCAGACGTGGGTCCCGTGCTCTCCATGCCACTGGAATCAAGCTATCCTGGCTGAAGAGGGGTGAAACCCCGAAACCGGTCCTAGGATGCTTGTTTCCAGTCCAGGGAGGACCTGGCCTGGCAGTTCGGGCTGGACTGTTCCCATGGGGCGCAGGGTCAAGACTGATTTGCATATGGCTGGGTTCAAACTGGAATGGCATGGTGAGCAAAAAAATGATGGATTTAGGCCCAGATCTCTGTACTGGGGTGAATGTATGACATTGTTCTGCATTCTGTCCATCAATTGTTGTTTTTGCATTTCTCACCCCGAGTGGGACGGGTATGCCCAGACGTGGGTCCCGTGCTCTCCATGCCACTGGAATCAAGCTATCCTGGCTGAAGAGGGTGAAACCCCGAAACCGGTCCTAGGATGCTTGTTTCCAGTCCAGGGAGGACCTGGCCTGGCAGTTCGGGCTGGACTGTTCCCATGGGGCGCAGGGTCAAGACTGATTTGCATATGGCTGGGTTCAAACTGGAATGGCATGGTGAGCAAAAAAATGATGGATTTAGGCCCAGATCTCTGTACTGGGGTGAATGTATGACATTGTTCTGCATTCTGTCCATCAATTGTTGTTTTTGCATTTCTCACCCCCGAGTGGGACGGGTATGCCCAGACGTGGTTCCCGTGCTCTCCATGCCACTGGAATCAAGCTATCCTGGCTGAAGAGGGGTGAAACCCCGAAACCGGTCCTAGGATGCTTGTTTCCAGTCCAGGGAGGACCTGGCCTGGCAGTTCGGGCTGGACTGTTCCCATGGGGCGCAGGGTCAAGACTGATTTGCATATGGCTGGGTTCAAACTGGAATGGCATGGTGAGCAAAAAAATGATGGATTTAGGCCCAGATCTCTGTACTGGGGTGAATGTATGACATTGTTCTGCATTCTGTCCATCAATTGTTGTTTTTGCATTTCTCACCCCGAGTGGGACGGGTATGCCCAGACGTGGGTCCCGTGCTCTCCATGCCACTGGAATCAAGCTATCCTGGCTGAAGAGGGGTGAAACCCCGAAACCGGTCCTAGGATGCTTGTTTCCAGTCCAGGGAGGACCTGGCCTGGCAGTTCGGGCTGGACTGTTCCCATGGGGCGCAGGGTCAAGACTGATTTGCATATGGCTGGGTTCAAACTGGAATGCGCATGGTGAGCAAAAAAATGATGGATTTAGGCCCAGATCTCTGTACTGGGGTGAATGTATGACATTGTTCTGCATTCTGTCCATCAATTGTTGTTTTTGCATTTCTCACCTCCCGAGTGGGACGGGTATGCCCAGACGTGGGTCCCGTGCTCTCCATGCCACTGGAATCAAGCTATCCTGGCTGAAGAGGGGTGAAACCCCGAAACCGGTCCTAGGATGCTTGTTTCCAGTCCAGGGAGGACCTGGCCTGGCAGTTCGGGCTGGACTGTTCCCATGGGGCGCAGGGGTCAAGACTGATTTGCATATGGCTGGGTTCAAACTGAATGGCATGGTGAGCAAACAAATGATGGATTTAGGCCCAGATCTCTGTACTGGGGTGAATGTATGACATTGTTCTGCATTCTGTCCATCAATTGTTGTTTTTGCATTTCTCACCCCCGAGTGGGACGGGTATGCCCAGACGTGGGTCCTGTGCTCTCCATGCCACTGGAATCAAGCTATCCTGGCTGAAGAGGGTGAAACCCGAAACCGGTCCTAGGATGCTTGTTTCCAGTCCAGGGAGGACCTGGCCTGGCAGTTCGGGCTGGACTGTTCCCCTGGGGCGCAGGGTCAAGACTGATTTGCATATGGCTGGGTTCGCTAAACTGGAATGGCATGCAGTGAGCAAAAAGTAAATGATGGATTTAGAGCCCAGATCTCTGCACTGGGGTGAGCTGGCCATGACATTGTTCTGCATTCTGGGACTCATCAATTGTTGTTTTTGGGCATTTCTCATCCCCGAGTGGGACGGTGCTGCCCAGACGTGGGTCCGCGTGCTCTCCATGCCACTCGGAATCAAGCTATCCTGGCTGGGAAGAGGGGGTGGAACCCCTGCACTGGTCCCAGGGATGCTTAGTAGGGTTCCCAGTCCAGGGAGTGGCCTGGCCTGGCAGTTCGGGCTGGACCTGTTCCCATGGGGCGAGGGGTCAAGACTGATTTGCATATGGCTGGGTTCAAACTGGAATGGCATGGTGAGCAGAAAATGATGGGATTTAGGCCCAGATCTCTGTACTGGGGTGAATGTATGACATTGTTCTGCATTCTGTCCATCAATTGTTGTTTTTGCATTTCTCACCCGAGTGGGACGGGTATGCCCAGACGTGGGTCCCGTGCTCTCCATGCCACTGGAATCAAGCTATCCTGGCTGAAGAGGGGTGAAACCCCGAAACCGGTCCTAGGATGCTTGTTTCCAGTCCAGGGAGGACCTGGCCTGGCAGTTCGGGCTGGACTGTTCCCATGGGGCGCAGGGTCAAGACTGATTTGCATATGGCTGGGTTCAAACTGGAATGGCATGGTGAGCAAAAAAATGATGGATTTAGGCCCAGATCTCTGTACTGGGGTGAATGTATGACATTGTTCTGCATTCTGTCCATCAATTGTTGTTTTTGCATTTCTCACCCCGAGTGGGACGGGTATGCCCAGACGTGGGTCCCGTGCTCTCCATGCCACTGGAATCAAGCTATCCTGGCTGAAGAGGGGTGGAAACCCCGAAACCGGTCCTAGGATGCTTGTTTCCAGTCCAGGAGGACCTGGCCTGGCAGTTCGGGCTGGACTGTTCCCATGGGGCGCAGGGTCAAGACTGATTTGCATATGGCTGGGTTCAAACTGGAATGGCATGGTGAGCAAAAAAATGATGGATTTAGGCCCAGATCTCTGTACTGGGGTGAATGTATGACATTGTTCTGCATTCTGTCCATCAATTGTTGTTTTTGCATTTCTCACCCCGAGTGGGACGGGTATGCCCAGACGTGGGTCCCGTGCTCTCCATGCCACTGGAATCAAGCTATCCTGGCTGAAGAGGGTGAACCCCGAAACCGGTCCTAGGATGCTTGTTTCCAGTCCAGGGAGGACCTGGCCTGGCAGTTCGGGCTGGACTGTTCCCATGGGGCGCAGGGTCAAGACTGATTTGCATATGGCTGGGTTCAAACTGGAATGGCATGGTGAGCAAAAAAATGATGGATTTAGGCCCAGATCTCTGTACTGGGGTGAATGTATGACATTGTTCTGCATTCTGTCCATCAATTGTTGTTTTTGCATTTCTCACCCCGAGTGGGACGGGTATGCTCCAGACGTGGGTCCCGTGCTCTCCATGCCACTGGAATCAAGCTATCCTGGCTGAAGAGGGGTGAAACCCCGAAACCGGTCCTAGGATGCTTGTTTCCAGTCCAGGGAGGACCTGGCCTGGCAGTTCGGGCTGGACTGTTCCCATGGGGCGCAGGGTCAAGACTGATTTGCATATGGCTGGGTTCAAACTGAATGGCATGGTGAGCAAAAAAATGATGGATTTAGGCCCAGATCTCTGTACTGGGGTGAATGTATGACATTGTTCTGCATTCTGTCCATCAATTGTTGTTTTTGCATTTCTCACCCCGAGTGGGACGGGTATGCCCAGACGTGGGTCCCGTGCTCTCCATGCCACTGGAATCAAGCTATCCTGGCTGAAGAGGGGTGAAACCCCGGAAACCGGTCCTAGGATGCTTGTTTCCAGTCCAGGGAGGACCTGGCCTGGCAGTTCGGGCTGGACTGTTCCCATGGGGCGCAGGGTCAAGACTGATTTGCATATGGCTGGGTTCAAACTGGAATGGCATGGTGAGCAAAAAATGATGGATTTAGGCCCAGATCTCTGTACTGGGGTGAATGTATGACATTGTTCTGCATTCTGTCCATCAATTGTTGTTTTTGCATTTCTCACCCCGAGTGGGACGGGTATGCCCAGACGTGGGTCCCGTGCTCTCCATGCCACTGGAATCAAGCTATCCTGGCTGAAGAGGGGTGAAACCCCGAAACCGGTCCTAGGATGCTTGTTTCCAGTCCAGGGAGGACCTGGCCTGGCAGTTCGGGCTGGACTGTTCCCCTGGGGCGTAGGGTCAAGACTGATTTGCATATGGCTGGGTTCAAACTGGAATGGCATGGTGAGCAAAAAAATGATGGATTTAGGCCCAGATCTCTGTACTGGGGTGAATGTATGACATTGTTCTGCATTCTGTCCATCAATTGTTGTTTTTGCATTTCTCACCCCCGAGTGGGACGGGTATGCCCAGACGTGGGTCCCGTGCTTCCATGCCACTGGAATCAAGCTATCCTGGCTGAAGAGGGGTGAAACCCCGAAACCGGTCCTAGGATGCTTGTTTCCAGTCCAGGGAGGACCTGGCCTGGCAGTTCGGGCTGGACTGTTCCCATGGGGCGCAGGGGTCAAGACTGATTTGCATATGGCTGGGTTCAAACTGGAATGGCATGGTGAGCAAAAAAATGATGGATTTAGGCCCAGATCTCTGTACTGGGGTGAATGTATGACATTGTTCTGCATTCTGTCCATCAATTGTTGTTTTTGCATTTCTCTACCCCGAGTGGGACGGGTATGCCCAGACGTGGGTCCCGTGCTCTCCATGCCACTGGAATCAAGCTATCCTGGCTGAAGAGGGTGAAACCCCGAAGCCGGTCCTAGGATGCTTGTTTCCAGTCCAGGGAGGACCTGGCCTGGCAGTTCGGGCTGGACTGTTCCCATGGGGCGCAGGGTCAAGACTGATTTGCATATGGCTGGGTTCAAACTGGAATGGCATGGTGAGCAAAAAATGATGGATTTAGGCCCAGATCTCTGTACTGGGGTGAATGTATGACATTGTTCTGCATTCTGTCCATCAATTGTTGTTTTTGCATTTCTCACCCGAGTGGGACGGGTATGCCCAGACGTGGGTCCCGTGCTCTCCATGCCACTGGAATCAAGCTATCCTGGCTGAAGAGGGTGAAACCCCGAAACCGGTCCTAGGATGCTTGTTTCCAGTCCAGGGAGGACCTGGCCTGGCAGTTCGGGCTGGACTGTTCCCATGGGGCGCAGGGTCAAGACTGATTTGCATATGGCTGGGTTCAAACTGAATGGCATGGTGAGCAAAAAAATGATGGATTTAGGCCCAGATCTCTGTACTGGGGTGAATGTATGACATTGTTCTGCATTCTGTCCATCAATTGTTGTTTTTGCATTTGCTCACCCCGAGTGGGACGGGTATGCCCAGACGTGGGTCCCGTGCTCTCCATGCCACTGGAATCAAGCTATCCTGGCTGAAGAGGGGTGAAACCCGAAACCGGTCCTAGGATGCTTGTTTCCAGTCCAGGGAGGACCTGGCCTGGCAGTTCGGGCTGGACTGTTCCCATGGGGCGCAGGGTCAAGACTGATTTGCATATGGCTGGGTTCAAACTGGAATGGCATGGTGAGCAAAAAAATGATGGATTTAGGCCCAGATCTCTGTACTGGGGTGAATGCATGACATTGTTCTGCATTCTGTCCATCAATTGTTGTTTTTGCATTTCTCACCCCGAGTGGGACGGGTATGCCCAGACGTGGGTCACGTGCTCTCCATGCCACTGGAATCAAGCTATCCTGGCTGAAGAGGGTGAAACCCCGAAACCGGTCCTAGGATGCTTGTTTCCAGTCCAGGAGGACCTGGCCTGGCAGTTCGGGCTGGACTGTTCCCATGGGGCGCAGGGGTCAAGACTGATTTGCATATGGCTGGGTTCAAACTGGAATGGCATGGTGAGCAAAAAAATGATGGATTTAGGCCCAGATCTCTGTACTGGGGTGAATGTAGGACATTGTTCTGCATTCTGTCCATCAATTGTTGTTTTTGCATTTCTCACCCCGAGTGGGACGGGTATGCCCAGACGTGGGTCCCGTGCTCTCCATGCCACTGGAATCAAGCTATCCTGGCTGAAGAGGGGTGAAACCCCGAAACCGGTCCTAGGATGCTTGTTCTCCAGTCCAGGGAGGACCTGGCCTGGCAGTTCGGGCTGGACTGTTCCCATGGGGCGCAGGGTCAAGACTGATTTGCATATGGCTGGGTTCAAACTGAATGGCATGGTGAGCAAAAAAATGATGGATTTAGGCCCAGATCTCTGTACTGGGGTGAATGTATGACATTGTTCTGCATTCTGTCCATCAATTGTTGTTTTTGCATTTCTCACCCCGAGTGGGACGGGCATGCCCAGACGTGGGTCCCGTGCTCTCCATGCCACTGGAATCAAGCTATCCTGGCTGAAGAGGGGTGAAACCCCGAATCCGGTCCAGGATGCTTGTTTCCAGTCCAGGGAGGACCTGGCCTGGCAGTTCGGGCTGGACTGTTCCCATGGGCGCAGGGTCAAGACTGATTTGCATATGGCTGGGTTCAAACTGGAATGGCATGGTGAGCAGAAAATGATGGATTTAGGCCCAGATCTCTGTACTGGGGGTGAATGTATGACATTGTTCTGCATTCTGTCCATCAATTGTTGTTTTTGCATTTCTCACCCGAGTGGGACGGGTATGCCCAGACGTGGGTCCCGTGCTCTCCATGCCACTGGAATCAAGCTATCCTGGCTGAAGAGGGGTGAAACCCCGAAACCGGTCCTAGGATGCTTGTTTCCAGTCCAGGGAGGACCTGGCCTGGCAGTTCGGGCTGGACTGTTCCCATGGGGCGCAGGGTCAAGACTGATTTGCATATGGCTGGGTTCAAACTGGAATGGCATGGTGAGCAAAAAAATGATGGATTTAGGCCCAGATCTCTGTACTGGGGTGAATGTATGACATTGTTCTGCATTCTGTCCATCAATTGTTGCTTTTGCATTTCTCACCCCGAGTGGGACGGGTATGCCCAGACGTGGGTCCCGTGCTCTCCATGCCACTGGAATCAAGCTATCCTGGCTGAAGAGGGTGAAACCCCGAAACCGGTCCTAGGATGCTTGTTTCCAGTCCAGGAGGACCTGGCCTGGCAGTTCGGGCTGGACTGTTCCCATGGGGCGCAGGGTCAAGACTGATTTGCATATGGCTGGGTTCAAACTGGAATGGCATGGTGAGCAAAAAAATGATGGATTTAGGCCCAGATCTCTGTACTGGGGTGAATGTATGACATTGTTCTGCATTCTGTCCATCAATTGTTGTTTTTGCATTTCTCACCCCGAGTGGGACGGGTATGCCCAGACGTGGGTCCCGTGCTCTCCATGCCACTGGAATCAAGCTATCCTGGCCCCCGAAACCGGTCCTAGGATGCTTGTTTCCAGTCCAGGGAGGACCTGGCCTGGCAGTTCGGGCTGGACTGTTCCCATGGGGTGCAGGGTCAAGACTGATTTGCATATGGCTGGGTTCAAACTGGAATGGCATGGTGAGCAAAAAAATGATGGATTTAGGCCCAGATCTCTGTACTGGGGTGAATGTATGACATTGTTCTGCATTCTGTCCATCAATTGTTGTTTTTGCATTTCTCACCCCGAGTGGGACGGGTATGCCCAGACGTGGGTCCGTGCTCTCCATGCCACTGGAATCAAGCTATCCTGGCTGAAGAGGGTGGAACCCCGAAAACCGGTCCTAGGATGCTTGTTTCCAGTCCAGGGAGGACCTGGCCTGGCAGTTCGGGCTGGACTGTTCCCCTGGGGCGCAGGGTCAAGACTGATTTGCATATGGCTGGGTTCAAACTGGAATGGCATGGTGAGCAAACAAATGATGGATTTAGGCCCAGATCTTTGTACTGGGGTGAATGTATGACATTGTTCTGCATTCTGTCCATCAATTATTGTTTTTGCATTTCTCACCCCGAGTGGGACGGGTATGCCCAGACGTGGGACGCGTGCTCTCCATGCCACTGGAATCAAGCTATCCTGGCTGAAGAGGGGTGAAACCCCGGAAACCGGTCCTAGGATGCTTGTTTCCAGTCCAGGGAGGACCTGGCCTGGCAGTTCGGGCTGGACTGTTCCCATGGGGCGCAGGGTCAAGACTGATTTGCATATGGCTGGGTTCAAACTGGAATGGCATGGTGAGCAAAAAAATGATGGATTTAGGCCCAGATCTCTGTACTGGGGTGAATGTATGACATTGTTCTGCATTCTGTCCATCAATTGTTGTTTTTGCATTTCTCACCCCGAGTGGGACGGGTATGCCCAGACGTGGGTCCCGTGCTCTCCATGCCACTGGAATCAAGCTATCCTGGCTGAAGAGGGTGAAACCCGAAACCGGTCCTAGGATGCTTGTTTCCAGTCCAGGGAGGACCTGGCCTGGCAGTTCGGGCTGGACTGTTCCCATGGGGCGCAGGGTCAAGACTGATTTGCATATGGCTGGGTTCAAACTGGAATGGCATGGTGAGCAAAAATGATGGATTTAGGCCCAGATCTCTGTACTGGGGTGAATGTATGACATTGTTCTGCATTCTGTCCATCAATTGTTGTTTTTGCATTTCTCACCCGAGTGGGGACGGGTATGCCCAGACGTGGGTCCCGTACCTCCATGCCACTGGAATCAAGCTATCCTGGCTGAAGAGGGGTGAAACCCCGAAACCGGTCCTAGGATGCTTGTTTCCAGTCCAGAGGACCTGGCCTGGCAGTTCGGGCTGGACTGTTCCCATGGGGCGCAGGGTCAAGACTGATTTGCATATGGCTGGGTTCAAACTGGAATGGCATGGTGAGCAAAAATGATGGGTTTAGGCCCAGATCTCTGCACTGGGGTGAATGTATGACATTGTTCTGCATTCTGTCCATCAATTGTTGTTTTTGCATTTCTCACCCCGAGTGGGACGGGTATGCCCAGACGTGGGTCCCGTGCTCTCCATTCCACTGGAATCAAGCTATCCTGGCCCCGAAACCGGTCCTAGGATGCTTGTTTCCAGTCCAGGGAGGACCTGGCCTGGCAGTTCGGGCTGGACTGTTCCCATGGGGCGCAGGGTCAAGACTGATTTGCATATGGCTGGGTTCAAACTGGAATGGCATGGTGAGCAGAAAAATGATGGATTTAGGCCTGTGATCTCTGTACTGGGGTGAATGTATGACATTGTTCTGCATTCTGTCCATCAATTGTTGTTTTTGCATTTCTCACCCCGAGTGGGACGGGTATGCCCAGACGTGGGTCCCGTACTCTCCATGCCACTGGAATCAAGCTATCCTGGCTGAAGAGGGGTGAAACCCCGAAACCGGTCCTAGGATGCTTGTTTCCAGTCCAGGGAGGACCTGGCCTGGCAGTTCGGGCTGGACTGTTCCCATGGGGCGCAGGGTCAAGACTGATTTGCATATGGCTGGGTTCAAACTGGAATGGCATGGTGAGCAACAAAATGATGGATTTAGGCCCAGATCTCTGTACTGGGGTGAATGTATGACATTGTTCTGCATTCTGTCCATCAATTGTTGCTTTTGCATTTCTCACCCCGAAGTGGGACGGGTATGCCCAGACGTGGGTCCCGTGCTCTCCATGCCACTGGAATCAAGCTATCCTGGCTGAAGAGGGGTGGAAACCCCGAAGCCGGTCCTAGGATGCTTGTTGTCCCCAGTCCGAGGAGGACCTGGCCTGGCAGTTCGGGCTGGACTGTTCCCATGGGGCGCAGGAGTCAAGACTGATTTGCATATGGCTGGGTTCAAACTGGAATGGCATGGTGAGCAAAAAAATGATGGGGTTTGGGCCCAGATCTCTGTACTGGGGTGAATGTATGACATTGTTCTGCATTCTGTCCATCAATTGTTGTTTTTGCATTTCTCACCCCGAGTGGGACGGAGTATGCCCAGACGTGGGTCCCGTGCTCTCCATGCCACTGGAATCAAGCTATCCTGGCTGAAGAGGGTGAAACCCTGAAACCGGTCCTAGGATGCTTGTTTCCAGTCCAGGGAAGGACCTGGCCTGGCAGTTCGGGCTGGACTGTTCCCCCTGGGGCGCAGGGTCAAGACTGATTTGCATATGGCTGGGTTCAAACTGGAATGGCATGGTGAGCAAACAAATGATGGATTTAGGCCCAGATCTCTGTACTGGGGTGAATGTATGACATTGTTCTGCATTCTGTCCATCAATTGTTGTTTTTGCATTTCTCACCCCGAGTGGGGCGGAAGCATGCCCAGACGTGGAGTGAGCCTGCTTCTCCATGCCACTGGAATCAAGCTATCCTGGCTGAGAGGGTGGAACCCCGAAACCGGTCCTAGGATGCTTGTTTCCAGTCCAGGAGGACCTGGCCTGGCAGTTCGGGCGGGACTGTTCCCTCTGGGGCGCAGGGTCAAGACTGATTTGCCTTATGGCTGGAGTTCAAACTGGAATGGCATGGTGAGCAAAAAAATGATGGATTTAGGCCCAGATCTCTGTACTGGGGTGAATGTATGACATTGTTCTGCATTCTGTCCATCAATTGTTGTTTTTGCATTTCTCACCCGAGTGGGACGGGTATGCCCAGACGTGGGACCCGTGCTCTCCATGCCACTGGAATCAAGCTATCCTGGCTGAAGAGGGTGAGAACCCCGAAACCGGTCCTAGGGATGCTTTGTTTCCAGTCCAGGGAGGACCTGGCCTGGCAGTTCGGACTGGACTGTTCCCCATGGGGCGCAGGGTCAAGACTGATTTGCATATGGCTGGGTTCAAACTGGAATGGCATGGTGAGCAAAAAAATGATGGATTTAGGCCCAGATCTCTGTACTGGGGTGAATGTATGACATTGTTCTGCATTCTGTCCATCAATTGTTGTTTTTTGCATTTCTCACCCCGAGTGGGACGGGTATGCCCAGACGTGGGTCCCGTTGCTCTCCATGCCACTGGAATCAAGCTATCCTGGCTGAAGAGGGTGAAACCCCGAGGCCGGTCCTAGGATGCTTGTTTCCAGTCCAGGGAGGACCTGGCCTGGCGGATTCGGGCTGGACTGCTCCCATGGGGCGCAGGGGTCAAGACTGATTTTGCATATGGCTGGGTTCAAACTGGAATGGCATGGTGAGCAAAAAAATGATGGATTTAGGCCCCCAGATCTCTGTACTGGGGTGAATGTATGCCATTGTTCTGCATTCTGTCCATCAATTGTTGTTTTTGCATTTCTCACCCCGAGTGGGGACGGAGTATGCCCAGACGTGGAGTCCCGTAAGCTCTCCATGCCACTGGAATCAAAGCTCATCCCCTGGCTGAAGAGGGGTGAGACCCCGAAACCGGTCCTAGGATGCTTTGTTTCCAGTCCAGGGAGAGACCTGGCCTGGCAGTTCGGGCTGGACTGTTCCCACATGGGGCGCAGAGGTCAAGACTGATTTGCATAAGGCTGGGTTCAAATCTGGAATGGCATGGTGAGCAAAAAAATGATGGGTTTAGGCCCAGATCTCTGTGCACTGGGGTGAATGTATGACATTGTTCTGCATTCTGTCCATCAGTTGTTGCTTTTGGCATTTCTCACCCCGAGTGGGACGGGTATGCCCAGACGTGGGTCCCGTGCTCTCCATGCCACTGGAATCAAGCTATCCTGGCTGAAGAGGGTGAAACCCCGAAACCGGTCCTAGGATGCTTGTTTCCTCAGTCCAGGGAGGACCTGGCCTGGCAGTTCGGGCTGGACTGTTCCCATGGGGCGCGGAGGTCAAGACTGATTTGCATATGGCTGGGTTCAAGCTGGGAATGGCATGGTGAGCAAAAAAATGATGGATTTAGGCCCGTGCATCTCTGTACTGGGGTGAATGTATGACATTGTTCTGCATTCTGTCCATCAATTGTTGTTTTTGCATTTCTCACCCCCGAGTGGGGCCGGGTATGCCCAGACGTGGGTCCCGTGCACGCCATGCCACTGGAATCAAGCCATCCTGGCTGAAGAGGGTGAAACCCCGAAACCGGTCCTAGGATGAGCTTGTTTCCAGTCCAGGGAGGACCTGGCCCTGGCAGTTCGGGCTGGACTGTTCCCCTGGGAGCGCAGGGTCAAGACTGATTTGCATATGGCTGGAGTTCAAACTGGAATGGCATGGTGAGCAAAAAATGATGGATTTAGGCCCAGATCTCTGTACTGGGGTGAATGTATGACATTGTTCTGCATTCTGTCCATCAATTGTTGTTTTTGCATTTGTCACCCCGAGTGGGACGGGTATGCCCAGACGTGGGTCCCGTGCTCTCCATGCCACTGGAATCAAGCTATCCTGGCTGAAGAGGGGTGAAACCCCGAAACCGGTCCTAGGATGCTTGTTTCCAGTCCAGGGAGGACCTGGCCTGGCAGTTCGGGCTGGACTGTTCCCATGGGGCACAGGGTCAAGACTGATTTGCATATGGCTGGGTTCAAACTGGAATGGCATGCTGAGCAAAAAAATGATGGATTTAGGCCCAGATCTCTGTACTGGGGTGAATGTATGACATTGTTCTGCATTCTGTCCATCAATTGTTGTTTTTGCATTTGTCACCCCGAGTGGGACGGGTATGCCCAGACGTGGGTCCCGTGCTCTCCATGCCACTGGAATCAAGCTATCCTGGCTGAAGAGGGGTGAAACCCCGAAACCGGTCCTAGGATGCTTGTTTCCAGTCCAGGGAGGACCTGGCCTGGCAGTTCGGGCTGGACTGTTCCCATGGGGCACAGGGTCAAGACTGATTTGCATATGGCTGGGTTCAAACTGGAATGGCATGGTGAGCAAACAAACGATGGATTTAGGCCCAGATCTCTGTACTGGGGTGAATGTATGACATTGTTCTGCATTCTGTCCATCAATTGTTGTTTTTGCATTTGTCACCCCGAGTGGGACGGGTATGCCCAGACGTGGGTCCCGTGCTCTCCATGCCACTGGAATCAAGCTATCCTGGCTGAAGAGGGGTGAAACCCCGAAACCGGTCCTAGGATGCTTGTTTCCAGTCCAGGGAGGACCTGGCCTGGCAGTTCGGGCTGGACTGTTCCCATGGGGCACAGGGTCAAGACTGATTTGCATATGGCTGGGTTCAAACTGGAATGGCATGGTGAGCAAAAAAATGATGGATTTAGGCCCAGATCTCTGTACTGGGGTGAATGTATGACATTGTTCTGCATTCTGTCCATCAATTGTTGTTTTTGCATTTGTCACCCCGAGTGGGACGGGTATGCCCAGACGTGGGTCCCGTGCTCTCCATGCCACTGGAATCAAGCTATCCTGGCTGAAGAGGGGTGAAACCCCGAAACCGGTCCTAGGATGCTTGTTTCCAGTCCAGGGAGGACCTGGCCTGGCAGTTCGGGCTGGACTGTTCCCATGAGGCACAGGGTCAAGACTGATTTGCATATGGCTGGGTTCAAACTGGAATGGCATGGTGAGCAAAAAATGATGGATTTAGGCCCAGATCTCTGTACTGGGGTGAATGTATGACATTGTTCTGCATTCTGTCCATCAATTGTTGTTTTTGCATTTGCTCACCCCGAGTGGGACGGGTATGCCCAGACGTGGGTCCCGTGCTCTCCATGCCACTGGAATCAAGCTATCCTGGCTGAAGAGGGGTGAAACCCCGAAACCGGTCCTAGGATGCTTGTTTCCAGTCCAGGGAGGACCTGGCCTGGCAGTTCGGGCTGGACTGTTCCCATGGGGCACAGGGTCAAGACTGATTTGCATATGGCTGGGTTCAAACTGGAATGGCATGGTGAGCAAAAAATGATGGATTTAGGCCCAGATCTCTGTACTGGGGTGAATGTATGACATTGTTCTGCATTCTGTCCATCAATTGTTGTTTTTGCATTTGTCACCCCGAGTGGGACGGGTATGCCCAGACGTGGGTCCCGTGCTCTCCATGCCACTGGAATCAAGCTATCCTGGCTGAAGAGGGGTGAAACCCCGAAACCGGTCCTAGGATGCTTGTTTCCAGTCCAGGGAGGACCTGGCCTGGCAGTTCGGGCTGGACTGTTCCCATGAGGCACAGGGTCAAGACTGATTTGCATATGGCTGGGTTCAAACTGGAATGGCATGGTGAGCAAAAAAATGATGGATTTAGGCCCAGATCTCTGTACTGGGGTGAATGTATGACGTTTGTTCTGCATTCTGTCCATCAATTGTTGTTTTGCATTTCTCACCCCAGTGGAGACGGGTATGCCCAGACGTGGGTCCCGTGCTCTCCATGCCACTGGAATCAAGCTATCCAATGGCTGAAGAGGGTGAAACCCCAGAAGCAGTCCTAGAGATGCTTGTTTCCAGTCCAGGGAGGACCTGGCCTGGCAGTTCGGGCTGGACTGTTCCCATGGGCGCAGGGGTCAAGACTGATTTGCATATGGCTGGGTTCAAACTGGAATGGCATGGTGAGCAAAAAAATGATGGATTAGGCCCAGATTTCTGTACTGGGGTGAATGTATGACATTGTTCTGCATTCCTGTCCATCAATTATTGTTTTTGCATTTCTCACCCGAGAGTGGGGCGGGTATGCCCAGGCGTGGGTCCCGTGCTCTCCATGCCACTGGAATCAAGCTATCCTGGCTGAAGAGGGGTGAAACCCGAAAAACCGGTCCTAGGATGCTTGTTTCCAGTCCAGGGAAAGGACCTGGCCTGGCAGTTCGGGCTGGACTGTTCCCATGGGGCGCAGGGTCCAAGACTGAGTTGCATATGGCTGGGTACAAACTGGAGATGGCATGGTGAGCAAAAAAAAATGAGTGGATTTAGGCCCAGATCTCTGTACTGGGGTGAGATGTATGACATTGTTCTGCATTCTGTCCATCAATTGTTGTTTTGCATTTCTCACCCCGAGTGGGACGGGTAATGCCATGAGCGTGGGTCCGTGCTCTCCATGCCACTGGAATCCAAGCTATCCTGGCTGCAGAGGGTGAAACCCGAGAAACCAGTCTCGGATGCTTGTTTCCAGTCCAGGGAGGACCTGGCCTGGCAGTTCGGGCCTGGACTGTTCCCATGGGGCCTGCAGAGGTCCAAGACTGCAGTTGCATATGGCTGGGTTCAAACTGGAATGGCATGGTGAGCAAAAATGATGGATTTAGGCCCAGATCTCTGTACTGGGGTGAATGTATGACATTGTTCTGCATTCTGTCCATCAATTGTTGTTTTTGCATTTACTCACCCGAGTGGGGACGGGTATGTGCCCAGACGTGGGTCCCGTACTCTCCATGCCACTGGAATCCAAGCTATCCTGGCTGAAGAGGTGGTGAAACCCCGAAACCGGTCCTAGGATGCTTGTTTCCAGTCCAGGGAGGACCTGGCCTGGCAGTTCGGGCTGGACTGTTCCCCTGGGGCGTAGGAGTCCAGACTGATTTGCATATGGCTGGGTTCAAACTGGAGTGGCATGGTGAGCAAAAAAATGATGGTTGGGCCCAGATCTTTTGTACTGGGGTGAATGTATGACATTGTTCTGCATTCTGTCCATCAATTGTTGTTTTGCATTTCTCACCCAGTGGACGGGTATGCCCAGACGTGGGTCGCGTGCTCTCCATGCCACTGGAATCAAGCTATCCTGGCTGAAGAGGGTGAAACCCCGAAACGGTCCTAGGATGCTTGTTTCCAGTCCAGGGAGGACCTGGCCTGGCAGTTCGGAGCTGGACTGTTCCCATGGGCGCAGGGTCAAGACTGATTTGCATATGGCTGGGTTCAAACTGGAATGGCATGGTGAGCAAAAAATGATGGATTTAGGCCCAGATCTCTGTACTGGGGTGAATGTATGACATTGTTCTGCATTCTGTCCATCAATTGTTGTTTTTGCATTTCTCACCCGGAGTGGGACGGGTGTGCCCAGACGTGGGTCCTGTGCTCTCCATGCCACTGGAATCAAGCTATCCTGGCTGAAGAGGGTGAAACCCGAAACCGGTCCTAGGATGCTTGTTTCCAGTCCAGAGGACCTGGCCTGGCAGTTCGGGCTGGACTGTTCCCATGGGCGCAGGGGTCCAAGACGAGTTTGCATATGGCTGGGTTCAAACTGGAATGGCATGGTGAGCAAAAAAATGAAGGATTTAGGCCCAGATCTCTGTACTGGGGGGAATGTATGACATTGTTCTGCATTCTGTCCATCAATTGTTGTTTTGCATTTCTCACCCGAGTGGGACGGGTATGCCCAGACGTGGGTCCGTGCTCTCCATGCCACTGGAATCAAGCTATCCTGGCTGAAGAGGGTGAAACCCGAAACCGGTCCCTAGGATGCTTGTTTCCTAGTCCAGGGAGGACCTGGCCTGGCAGTTCGGGCCTGGACTGTTCCCATGGGCGCCGCAGAGTCAAGACCTGATTTGCATATGGCTGGGTTCAAACTGGAATGGCATGGTGAGCAAAAATGATGGTTAGGCCCAGATCTCTGTACTGGGGTAGATGTATGACATTGTTCTGCATTCTGTCCATCAATTGTTGTTTTTGCATTTCTCACCCGAGTGGGACGGGTATGTGCCCAGGCGTGGGTCCCGTGCTCTCCATGCCACTGGAATCAAGCTATCCTGGCTGAAGAGGGTGAAACCCGAGACCGGTCCTAGGATGCTTGTTTCCAGTCCAGGAAGACCTGGCCTGGCAGTTCGGGCTGGACTGTTCCCATGGGGTGCAGGGTCAAGACTGATTTGCATATGGCTGGGTTCAAACTGGAATGGCATGGTGAGCAAAAAAATGATGGATTTAGGCCCAGATCTTTGTGCTGGGGTGAATGTATGTGACATTGTTCTGCATTCTGTCCATCAATTATTGTTTTTGCATTTCTCACCCGAGTGGGACGGGTATGCCCAGACGTGGAGGTCGCGTGCTCTCCATGCCACTGGAATCAAGCTATCCTGGCTGAAGAGGGTGAAACCCGAAACCGGTCCTAGGATGCTTGTTTCCAGTCCAGGGAGGACCTGGCCTGGCAGTTCGGGCTGGACTGTTCCCATGGGGCGCAGGGTCAAGACTGAGTTGCATATGGCTGGGTTCAAACTGGAATGGCATGGTGAGCAAAAAATGATGGATTTAGGCCCAGATCTCTGTACTGGGGTGAATGTATGACATTGTTCTGCATTCTGTCCATCAATTGTTGTTTTTGCATTTCTCACCCCGAGTGGGACGGGTATGCCCAGACGTGGGTCCCGTGCTCTCCATGCCACTGGAATCAAGCTATCCTGGCTGAAGAGGGTGAAACCCGAAACCGGTCCTAGGATGCTTGTTTCCAGTCCAGGAGAGGACCTGGCCTGGCAGTTCGGGCTGGACTGTTCCCATGGGGCGCAGGGTCAAGACTGATTTGCATATGGCTGGGTTCAAACTGGAATGGCATGGTGAGCAAAAAAATGATGGATTTAGGCCCAGATCTCTGTACTGGGGTGAATGTATGACATTGTTCTGCATTCTGTCCATCAATTGTTGTTTTTGCATTTCTCACCCTGAGTGGGGTGGGTATGCCCAGACGTGGGTCCTGTGCTCTCCATGCCACTGGAATCAAGCTATCCTGGCTGAAGAGGGTGAAACCGAAACCGGTCCTAGGATGCTTGTTTCCAGTCCAGGGAGGACCTGGCCTGGCAGTTCGGGCTGGACTGTTCCCATGGGGCGCAGGGTCAAGACTGATTTGCATATGGCTGGGTTCAAACTGGAATGGCATGGTGAGCAAAAATGATGGATTTAGGCCCAGATCTCTGTACTGGGGTGAATGTATGACATTGTTCTGCATTCTGTCCATCAATTGTTGTTTTTGCATTTCTCACCCCGAGTGGGACGGGTATGCCCAGACGTGGGTCCCGTGCTCTCCATGCCACTGGAATCAAGCCATCCTGGCTGAAGAGGGGTGAAACCCCGATAACCGGTCCTAGGATGCTTGTTTCCAGTCCAGGGAGAGACCTGGCCCTGTGGCAGTTCGGGCTGGACTGTTCCCATGGGGCGCAGGGTCAAGACTGGTTGCATATGGCTGGGTTCAAACTGGAATGGCATGGTGAGCAAAAAAATGATGGATTTAGGCCCAGATCTCTGTACTGGGGTGAATGTATGACATTGTTCTGCATTCTGTCCATCAATTGTTGTTTTTGCATTTCTCACCCGAGTGGGACGGGTATGCCCAGACGTGGGTCCCGTGCTCTCCATGCCACTGGAATCAAGCTATCCTGGCTGAAGAGGGTGAAACCCCGAAACCGGTCCTAGGATTGCTTGTTTCCAGTCCAGGGAGGACCCTGGCCTGGCAGTTCGGGCTGGACTGTTCCCATGGGGCGCAGGGTCAAGACTGATTTGCATATGGCTGGGTTCAAACTGGAATGGCATGGTGAGCAAAAAAATGATGGATTAGGCCCAGATCTCTGTACTGGGGTGAATGTATGACATTGTTCTGCATTCTGTCCATCAATTGTTGTTTTTGCATTTCTCACCCCGAGTGGGACGGGTATGCCCAGACGTGGGTCCCGTGCTCTCCATGCCACTGGAATCAAGCTATCCTGGCTGCAGAGGGTGAAACCCGAAACCGGTCCTAGGATGCTTGTTTCGATCCGAGGAGGACCTGGCCTGGCAGTTCGGGCTGGACTGTTCCCATGGGGCGCAGGGTCAAGACTGGTTGCATATGGCTGGGTTCAAACTGGAATGGCATGGTGAGCAAAAAAATGATGGATTTAGGCCCAGATCTCTGTACTGGGGTGAATGTATGACATTGTTCTGCATTCTGTCCATCAATTGTTGTTTTGCATTTCTCACCCCGAGTGGGGCGGGTATGCCCAGACGTGGGTCCTGTGCTCTCCATGCCACTGGAATCAAGCTATCCTGGCTGAAGAGGGTGAAACCCCAGAGCCGGTCCTAGGATGCTTGTTTCCAGTCCAGGGAGGACCTGGCCTGGCAGTTCGGGCTGGACTGTTCCCATGGGGCGCAGGGTCAAGACTGATTTGCATATGGCTGGGTTCAAACTGGAATGGCATGGTGAGCAAAAAAATGATGGATTTAGGCCCAGATTTCTGTACTGGGGTGAATGTATGACATTGTTCTGCATTCTGTCCATCAATTGTTGTTTTGCATTTCTCACCCCGAGTGGGACGGGTATGCCCAGGCGTGGGTCCCGTGCTCTCCATGCCACTGGAATCAAGCTATCCTGGCTGAAGAGGGGTGAAACCCCGAAACCGGTCCTAGGATGCTTGTTTCCAGTCCAGGGAGGACCTGGCCTGGCAGTTCGGGCTGGACTGTTCCCATGGGGCGCAGGGTCAAGACTGATTTGCATATGGCTGGGTTCAAACTGGAATGGCATGGTGAGCAAAAAAATGATGGATTTAGGCCCAGATCTCTGTACTGGGGTGAATGTAATGACATTGTTCTGCATTCTGTCCATCAATTGTTGTTTTTGCATTTCTCACCCGAGTGGGACGGGTATGCCCAGACGTGGGTCCCGTGCTCTCCATGCCACTGGAATCAAGCTATCCTGGCTGAAGAGGGTGAAACCCGCGAAACCGGTCCTAGGATGCTTGTTTCCAGTCCAGGGAGGACCTGGCCTGGCAGTTCGGACTGGACTGTTCCCATGGGGTGCAGGGTCAAGACTGATTGCATATGGCTGGGTTCAAACTGGAATGACATGGTGAGCAAAAAATGATGGATTTAGGCCCAGATCTCTGTACTGGGGTGAATGTATGACATTGTTCTGCATTCTGTCCATCAATTGTTGTTTTTGCATTTCTCACCCGAGTGGGACGGGTATGCCCAGACGTGGGTCCCGTACTCTCCATGCCACTGGAATCAAGCTATCCTGGCTGAAGAGGTGAAACCCGAAACCGGTCCTAGGATGCTTGTTTCCAGTCCAGGGAGGACCTGGCCTGGCAGTTCGGGCTGGACTGTTCCCCTGGGCGCAGGGTCAAGACTGATTTGCATATGGCTGGGTTCAAACTGGAATGGCATGGTGAGCAAAAAAATGATGGATTTAGGCCCAGATCTTTGTACTGGGGTGAATGTACATGACATTGTTCTGCATTCTGTCCATCAATTATTGTTTTTGCATTTCTCACCCAGTGGGACGGGTATGCCCAGACGTGGGATCGCGTGCTCTCCATGCCACTGGAATCAAGCTATCCTGGCTGGAAGAGGGTGAAACCCCGAAACCGGTCCCTAGGATGCTTGTTTCCAGTCCAGGGAGGACCTGGCCTGGCAGTTCGGGCTGGACTGTTCCCATGAGGCGCAGGGTCAAGACTGATTTGCATATGGCTGGGTTCAAACTGGAATGGCATGGTGAGCAAAAAATGATGGATTTAGGCCCAGATCTCTGTACTGGGGTGAATAGTATGACATTGTTCTGCATTCTGTCCATCAATTGTTGTTTTTGCATTTCTCACCCGAGTGGGACGGGTATGCCCAGACGTGGGTCCCGTGCTCTCCATGCCACTGGAATCAAGCTATCCTGGCTGAAGAGGTGAAACCCGAAACCGATCCTAGGATGCTTGTTTCCAGTCAGAGACCTGGCCTGGCAGTTCGGGCTGGACTGTTCCATGGGGCGCAGGGTCAAGACCGATTTGCATATGGCTGGAGTTCAAACTGGAATGGCATGGTGAGCAAAAAAATGATGGATTTAGGCCCAGATCTCTGTACTGGGGGTGAATGTATGACATTGTTCTGCATTCTGTCCATCAATTGTTGTTTTTGCATTTCTCACCCGAGTGGAGACGGAGTATGCCCAGACGTGGGTCCCGTGCTCTCCATGCCACTGGAATCAAGCTATCCTGGCTGAAGAGGGGTGAAACCCCGAAGCCGGTCCTAGGATGCTTGTTTCCAGTCCAGGGAGGACCTGGCCTGGCAGTTCGGGCTGGACTGTTCCCATGGGGCGCAGGGTCAAGACTGATTTGCATATGGCTGGGTTCAAACTGGAATGGCATGGTGAGCAAAAAATGATGGGTTTAGGCCCAGATCTCTGTACTGGGGTGGATGTATGACATTGTTCTGCATTCTGTCCATCAATTGTTGTTTTGCATTTCTCACCCGAGGTGGGACGGGTATGCCCAGGCGTGGGTCCCGTGCTCTCCATTCCACTGGAATCAAGCTATCCTGGCCCCGAAACCGGTCCTAGGATGCTTGTTTCCAGTCCAGGGAGGACCTGGCCTGGCATTTCGGGCTGGACTGTTCCCATGGGGTGCAGGGTCAAGACTGATTTGCATATGGCTGGGTTCAAACTGGAATGGCATGGTGAGCAAAAATGATGGATTTAGGCCCAGATCTCTGTACTGGGAGTGAATGTATGACATTGTTCTGCATTCTGTCCATCAATTGTTGTTTTTGCATTTCTCACCCCGAGTGGGACGGGTATGCCCAGACGTGGGTCGCGTGCTCTCCATGCCACTGGAATCAAGCTATCCTGGCTGAAGGGGTGAAACCGAAACCGGTCCTAGGATGTGTTTCCAGTCCAGGGAGGACCTGGCCTGGCAGTTCGGGCTGGACTGTTCCCCTGGGGCGCAGGGTCAAGACTGATTTGCATATGGCTGGGTTCAAACTGGAATGGCATGGTGAGCAAAAAAATGATGGATTTAGGCCCAGATCTTTGTACTGGGGTGAATGTATGACATTGTTCTGCATTCTGTCCATCAATTATTGTTTTGCATTTCTCACCCAGTGGGACGGGTATGCCCAGACGTGGGACCGCGTGCTCTCCATGCCACTGGAATCAAGCTATCCTGGCTGAAGAGGGTGAAACCCGAAACCGGTCCTAGGATGCTTGTTTCCAGTCAGGGAGGACCTGGCCTGGCAGTTCGGGCTGGACTGTTCCCATGGGCGCAGGGTCAAGACGAGTTGCATATGGCTGGGTTCAAACTGGAATGGCATGGTGAGCAAAAAAATGATGGATTTAGGCCCAGATCTCTGTACTGGGGGTGAATGTATGACATTGTTCTGCATTCTGTCCATCAATTGTTGTTTTTGCATTTCTCACCCCTGAGTGGGACGGGTATGCCCAGGCGTGGGTCCCGTGCTCTCCATGCCACTGGAATCAAGCTATCCTGGCTGAAGAGGGTGAAACCCGAGCCGGTCCTAGGATGCTTGTTTCCAGTCCAGGGAGGACCTGGCCTGGCAGTTCGGGCTGGACTGTTCCCATGGGCGCAGGGTCAAGACTGATTTGCATATGGCCGGGTTCAAACTGGAATGGCATGGTGAGCTGGAAAATGATGGATTTAGGCCCAGATCTCTGTACTGGGGTGAATGTATGACATTGTTCTGCATTCTGTCCATCAATTGTTGTTTTTGCATTTCTCACCCCGAGTGGGACGGGTATGCCCAGGCCGTGGGTCCGTGCTCTCCATGCCACTGGAATCAAGCTATCCTGGCTGAAGAGGGGTGAAACCCCGAAACCGGTCCTAGGATGCTTGTTTCCAGGTCCAAGGGAAGGACCTGGCCTGGCAGTTCGGGCTGGACTGTTCCCCATGGGGCGCAGGGTCAAGACTGGTTTGCATATGGCTGGGTTCAAACTGGAATGGCATGGTGAGCAAAAAAATGATGGGTTTAGGCCCCAGATCTCTGTACTGGGGTGAATGTATGACATTGTTCTGCATTCTGTCCCGTCGGTTGTTGTTTTTGCATTTCTCACCCCGAGTGGGACGGGTATGTGCCCAGACGTGGGTCCCGTGCTCTCCATTCCCTGGAATCAAGCTATCCTGGCCCCCGAAACCGGTCCTAGGATGCTTGTTTCCAGTCCAGGGAGGAACCTGGCCTGGCAGTTCGGGCTGGACTGTTCCCATGGGGGTGCAGGGCTCGGGGCTTGAGATTTTGCATATGGCTGGAGTTCAAACTGGAATGGCATGGTGAGCAAAATGAGCTAGTTTAGGCCCAGATCTCTGTACTGGGGTGAATGTATGACATTGTTCTGCATTCTGTCCATCAATTGTTGTTTCGCATTTCTCACCC